>JAHHZJ010008699.1:0-10840 GCA_021437245.1 Aegilops speltoides
ACTCATCTGAGTCGTTTGGCTCCACAATAGTAAAACATTTGTGGCGACCATATGCTTCAAAGGATTCTTTCATAGGGAACTTTTGTAGAACTTTTCTTATGGAGTTCATTGAAACTTGTATAGAAACTTTCTTAATGAGCACTCGACAAGCATTTGAGAACATACACAAAGTCATAGCTATGGACCTAGTGCATCATCATAACGAGGTCTCTTGCATTACCTACAAGTAATTGGATCTCATATGGATATGTTTAGTGAAGTAGAATGGAAAAATGAGTGCAAGTACCAGGAACTAGTTTATAAGCGTGTTCGGAATCAGTTTTGCAGTGTTAAGCTGAAACATGGATATCGACTCATCTGAAGTCGTTTGGCTCCACAAGTAGTCAAAACTTTGTGAAGACCAGATGCTTCAAGGATTCTTTCATAGGAACTTTTGGAGAACTTTTCTTAAGGAGTTCGTTCATAAACTTGTATAGAAACTTTCTTAATGAGCACTCGACAAGCATTTAGTGAACATACACAAAGTCCCACTATGGACCTAGTGCATCATCATAACGAGGTCTCTTGCATTTCCTACAAGTAATTGGATCTCATATGGAGATGTTTAGTGAAGTAGAATGGAAAAATAAGTGCAACTACACAAGAACTAGTTATAGCGGTTCGGAATCATTTTCTTGGTGTTAACTAAAACATGGATATCGACTCATCTGAGTCGTTTTAGCTCCAGTAGTCAAAATGTTTGTGAAGACTAGATGCTTCAAAGGATTCTATCATAGGGAACTTTTGGAGAACTTTTCTTAAGGAGTTAGTTGAAACTTGTATAAAACTTTCTTAATGAGCACTCGATGAGCATTTTGAGCACACACAAAGTCCCAGCTATGGACCTAGTGCATCATCATAACGAGGTCTCTTGCATTTACCTACAAGTAATTGGATCTCATATGGAGATGTTTAGTGAAGTAGAATGGAAAAAATCAGTGCAACTACACAAGAACTAGTCCGTAACTTTCGTTGGAATCGAGTTTTCTTGATGTTAACGAGAAACATGGATATCTCACTCATACGAAGTCCGTTTTGGATCCACAAGTAGTCAAAATGTCTTGAAGACCAGATGCTTCAAATGATTCTTTCATAGGGAACTTTTGGAGAACTATTCTTAAAGAGTTCGTTCGAAACTTGAATAGAAACTTTCTTAATAAGCACTTGGATAAGCATTTGAGAACATACACAAGTCCCACTATGGACCTAGTGCATCATCATAACGAGGTCTCTTGCATTTCCTACAAGTAATTGGATCTCATATGGAGATGTTTAGTGAAGTAGAATGGAAAAAATCAAGTGCAACTACACAAGAACTAGTCAGTAGCGTGTTGAATCGGTTTTGTGCATTTAACTAAAACATGGACATCTGGTCATCTGAGTCCGTTTGACTCCACAAGTAGTCAAAACATTTGTGACGACTAGATGCTTCAAAGGATTCTTTCATAGGAACTTTTGGAGAACTTTTCTTAAGGTTCGTTGAAACTTGTATGAAACTTTCTTAATGAGCACTCGACAAGCGCATTTAGAACATACACAAAGTCCCACTATGGACCTAGTGCATCATCATAACCGAGGTTCTTGCATTTCCTACAAGTAATTGGATCTCATATGGAGATGTTTAGTGAAGTAGAATGGAAAAAATCAAGTGCAACTACAAAGAACTTTGCGTTAACTTTGTTGGAATCTTTTTGCCGGTGTTAAAAAACATGGATATCGACCATCCGGGTCCGTTTTTCTCCCAAGTAGTCAAAACGTTTGTGACGACTAGATGCTTCAAAATTCTTTATAGGTACCTTTGGAGAACTTTTCTTAAGGAGTTAGTTCAGAAACTTGTATAGAAACTTTCTTAATGAGCACTTTCGACAAAGCGCATTTGAGAACATACACAAAGTCGGCTATGGACCTAGTGCATAATCATAAGCGAGGTTCTTCATTTCCCTACAAGTAATTGGATCTCATATGGAGATGTTTAGTGAAGTAGAATTGGAAAAAATCAAGTGCAACTACACGAAACTAGTTTTAGCGTGTTCGGAATTAGTTTTGCTTGCTTTTCTAAAACATGGACATCGACTCATATGGGTCCGTTTTGGCTCCACAATAGTCAAAACATTTGTGACCCATATGCTTTAAAGGATTCTTTCATAGGGTTTTGGAGAACATTTCTTGAGGAGTTCATTAAACTTGTATAGAAACTTTCTTAATGAGCCCTCGACAAAGGCATTTCGAGAACAACACAAAGTCCCCTATGGACCTAGTGCATCATCATAACCAGGTCTCTTGCATTTCCCCACAAGTAATTGGATCTCATATGGAGCGTTTAGTGAAGTAGAATTACAAAAATCAAGTGCAACTACAAAGAACTAGTTTTGGCTTCGTTCAATAGTTTTGCTTCTTGTTAACTAAAACATGGACATCGACTCATCAGTCCGTTTGGCTCCACAAGTAGTCAAAACATTTGTAGACCTATTCTTCAAAGGATTCTTTCATAGGGAACTTTTGGAGAACTTTTCTTATGGAGTTCATTCAGAAACTTGTATAGAAACTTTCTTAATGAGCACTTCGACAAGGCATTTGAGAACATACACAAAGTCATAGCTATGGACCTAGTGCATCATCATAACCAGGTCTCTTGCATTTACCTACAAGTAATTGGATCTCATATGGATATGTTTAGTAAGTAGAATGGAAAAAATTAAAGTGCAACTACACAAGGCGGTTTATAACATGTTCGGAATCAGTTTTGCCGATTTAAGCTGAAACATGGATATCGACTCATCTGAAAGTCCATTTTGGCTCCACAAGTAGTTAAAACTTTGTGAAGACCGGATGCTTGGATTCTTTCATAGGGAACTTTTGGTGAACTTTTCTTAGGGAGTTGTTGTTAACTTGTATAGAAACTTTCTTAATGAGCACTCGACAAACGCATTTGGAACATACACAAAGTCCCACTATGGACCTAGTGCATCTTCATAACCGGGTCTCTTGCATTTCCCTACAAGTAATTGGATCTCATATGGAGATGTTTAGTGAAGTAGAATGGAAAAAATCAAGTGCCTACACAAGAACTAGTGTGGGCTAGTTGGAATCAGTTTTCTTGTGATGTTAACTAAAACATGGATATCGACTCATCGAGTATTTTGGCTCCACGTAGTCAAAATGTTTGTGACGACTAGATGCTTCAAAGGATTCTTCATAGGGAACTTTTGGAGAACTTTTTAAGGAGTTAGTTAAAACTTGTATAAAACTTTCTTAATGAGCACTTTCGACAAAGGCATTTCGAGAACATACACAAAGTCCAGCTATGGACCTAGTGCATTCATCATAACCGAGGTCTCTTGCATTTACCTACAAGTAATTGGATTCATATGGGGATGTTTAGTGAAGTAGAATGGAAAAAATCAGTGCAACTACACAAGAACTAGTCCGTAACTTTCGTTCGGAAATCGGTTTTTGGGTGTTAAGGAAACATGGATATATCACTCATCGAAATCCGTTTTGGTCCCAAGTAGTAAAATGTCTATGAAGACCAGATGCTTCAAATGATTCTTTCATAGAGGAACTTTTGGAGAACTTTTCTTAAGGAGTTCGTTAGAAACTTGTATAAAACTTTCTTAATAAGCCTTTGGATAAGCAATTTGAGAACATACACAAAGTCCCACTATGGACCTAGTGCATCATCATAACCGGGTCTCTTGCATTTCCCTAAAAATAATTGGATCTCAATGGAGATGTTTAGTGAATAGAATGGAAAAAATCAAGTGCAACTACACAAGAACTATTAAAATGGCCGTTGGAAATCGGTTTTGCCTTGTTAACTAAAACATGGACATCACTCATCTGAGTCCGTTTGGCTCCCAAGTAGTAAAACGTTTTGCGACTAGATGCTTCAAAGGTTCTTTCATAGGGAACTTTTGGAGAACTTTTCTTAGGTTAGTTGGAAACTTTATAGAAACTTTCTTAATGAGCACTCGACAAGGCATTTTGAGAACATAACAAAGTCCGCTATGGACCTAGTGCATCATCATAACCGAGGTTTCTTGCATTTCCCACAAGTAATTGGATCTCATATGGAGATGTTTAGTGAAGTGGAATGGAAAAAATCAAGTGCAACTACATAAGAACTTTCTTAAGCTTTGTTTGGTCTGTTTTGCAGTGTTAAAAAACATGGATATCGACTCATCCAATCCGTTTTTCTCCACAAGTAGTCAAAAGCGTTTTGACGACTAGATGCTTCAAAGGATTCTTTCATAAGGAACCTTTTGGAGAACTTTTCTTAAGGAGTTCGTTGGAAACTTTATAGAAACTTTCTTAATGAGCACTCGACAAGCGCATTTGAGAACATACACAAAGTCACTATGGACCTAGTGCATAATCATAAATGAGGTCTCTTGCATTTCCCTACAAGTAATTGGATCTCATATGGAGATGTTTAGTGAAGTAGAATTGAAAAAATCAAGTGCAACTACACAAGAACTAGTTTGTAGCGTAGTTTGGAATCGGTTTTTGCTTGTTAACTAAAACATGGACATTCGACTCATATGGAGTCGTTTTGGCTCCCAAGTAGTCAAAACATTTGTGGGACCAATATGCTTCAAGGATTCTTTCATAGGGAACTTTTGGGGAACTTTTCTTAAGGAGTTCATTAAAACTTGTATAGAAACCTTAATGAGCCTCGACAAGGCATTTGAGAACATAACAAAGTCCCACTATGGACCTAGTGCATCATCATAACGAGGTTCTTGCATTTCCCTACTTAATTGGATCTCATATGGGTGTTTAGTGAAGTAAATTACAAAAATAAATTGGAATCCAAAATATTTGGAGGAAATGTTTTTGTGAATAAAAATGGAAAAAAGTGGGTCCCAATACAAACATTTTAACCTAGGTTTAAAGGGTTTTTCCTAGGGTTTGTGAAACCATGGATTCGAAACTTTATAAAACTTTCTTAAGAGTTCAAAACTTTGGAACAGGATGCTTGGATTCTTTCATAAGGGCTTTTTGAATTTTCCTTAAAGTTAATTGGAACTTTATGGAAATTTTTAATAGAATGGAAAAAATTTTGAACTACACAAGAACTATTTATGTGGTTTAAACGGGTTTTGCATTTAAAGTAAAATTGGAATCCTCATTGGAAGTGTTTTGGTAAAGTAGAAAATTTGGAAAACTTCAAGGAACTTTCAAAGGGAACTTTGGTGTTTTGGAGGTTCGTTTTGGAAACTTTTTTGGTGGGATTGTTAACTAAAAAACATGGATATCACTTCATAACGGGTCTTTGCTTTCCCACAAGTAAGGTTCAAAATGTTTGTGGAATAGAATGGAAAATTCAAGGAACTTTCCAAATAGGGGAACTTTTGGAACTTTTTCTTGGGTTGTTAAAAACTTGGATAAATTTCTTTCACTCAAAGCGTTTTAGCTCCACAAAGTCAAATTTTGGACCTAGTGCAAATTCATCATAAGGGCTTTGGGAATTTTCCTTAAAGTTAAATTGGTTATAAAATTTTTAAGAGAATGGAAAAAATTTGAGAACTACACAAAGAACTATGGCCGTCTTTCGGGTTTTGGAATCAAGTTTTTCTTGGGATGTTTAATGAAAAATGGAAAAATCTCCTCCAAACTGAAGTCCGTTTTGGAATCCCGTAGTTAAAATGGTTCTTAAGAAGTCCTTTGGATTCCCAATAGGAAAATTTTGAAGAACCTTTCTTAAAGGGATTTTTCGGGAAACTTTTGGAAACTTTCTTAAATTAAGAAACTTGGATAGCCGCCTTTTAAGAAAACATACACAAAGTCCCGGCTATGGACCTAGTGCATCATCATAAACGAGGTCTCTTGCATTTCCCTACAAGTAATTGGATCTCATATGGAGATGTTTAGTGAAGTAGAATGGAAAAAATCAAGTGCAACACAAGAACTAATCATAACTATCGTTGGAATCGGTTTTCGGTTTTTAACTAAAACATGGACATCTGACTCATCTGGAGTTTTTTGACTCCACAAGTAGTCAAAACGTTTGTGGATAGATGCTTCAAAGTATTCTTTCATAGGGAACTTTTGGAGAACTTTTCTTAAGGGTTCATTGAAACTTGTATAGAAACTTTCTTAATGAGCCCTCGAAAAGCGCATTTGAAACATACACAAAGTCCAGCTATGGACCTAGTGCATCATCATAACCGAGGTCTCTTGCATTTCCTACAAGTAATTGGATCTCATATGGAGATGTTTAGTGAAGTAGAATTAAAAAATCATGTGCAACTACACAAGAACTAGTTTATGGCTATTTAAATTCGATTTTGCATGTTTACTAAAACATGGACATCGACTCATCTGGTCCGTTTGGCTCCACAAGTAGTCAAAACATTTGTGACGACCATATGCTTCAAAGGATTCTTTCATAGGGACTTTTGGGAACTTTTCTTAAGGAGTTCATTGAAACTTGTATAGAAACTTTCTTAATGAGCCTTCGACAAGGCATTTGAGAACATACACCAAAGTCATAGCTATGGACCTAGTGCATCATCATAACGAGGTCTCTTGCATTTCCTACAAGTAATTGGATCTCATATGGATATGTTTAGTAGTAGAATGGAAAAAATAAGTAACTACCAGGAACTAGTTTATAGCGTAGATTGGAATCGGTTTTGCGGTGTTAAGCTGAAACATGGATATCGACTCATCAGAAGTCCGTTTTGGCTCACAAGTAGTCAAAACCTTGTGAAACCAGATGCTTGGATTCTTTCATAGGGAACTTTTGGGAACTTTTCTTAAGGAGTTGTTCGTTAACTTGTTAAAACTTTCTTAATGAGCACTCGACAAAGCGCATTTCGAGAACATAACAAAGTCCACTATGGACCTAGTGCATCTTCATAAAGAGGTCTCTTGCATTTCCTAAAGTAATTGGATCTCATATGGAGATGTTTAGTGAATAGAATGGAAAAAATCAAGTCAACTAACAAGAACTAGTGTGGGGCGGTTCGGAATCTTTTTTGCGGTGTTAACTAAAACATGGATATTCGACTCATCCAAGTCCGTTTTAGCTCCACAAGTAGTCAAAATGTTTGTGACGACTAGATGTTCAAAGGATTCTTTCATAGGGAACTTTTGGAGAACTTTTCTTAAGGAGTTAGTTAAACTTGTATAAAAACTTTCTTAATGAGCACTCGACAAGCGCATTTGAGAACATAACAAAGTCCCTATGGACCTAGTGCATCATCATCGAGGTCTCTTGCATTTCCTACAAGTAATTGGATCTCATATGGGATGTTTAGTGAAGTAGAATGGAAAAAATCGGTGCAACTACACAAGAACTAGTCGTAACTTTCGTTTGGAATCGGTTTTTGGTGTTAACGAAACATGGATATCTCACTCATCGAATCCGTTTTGGCTCACAAGTAGTCAAAATGTCTATGAAGAAGATGCTTCAAATGATTCTTTCATAGAACTTTTGGAGAACTTTTCTTAAGGAGTTAGTTGAAACTTTATAGAAACTTTCTTAATAAGCACTTTGGAAAGGCATTTGAGAACATACACAAGTCCCAGCTATGGACCTAGTGCATCATCATAACCAAGGTCTCTTGCATTTCCTACAAATAATTGGATCTCATATGGAGATGTTTAGTGAAGTAGAATGGAAAAAATCAAGTGCAACTAACAAAACTAATCGTAACTATGTTGAATCGGTTTGTGTTGTTAACTAAAACATGGAATCTGGTCATCGGTCCGTTTGGTCCACGTAGTCAAAAGCGTTTGTGGACTAGATGCTTCAAAATTCTTTCATAGGGAACTTTTGGAGAACTTTTCTTAAGGGTTCATTAAAACTTGTATAGAAACTTTCTTAATGAGCCCTCGACAAAGGCATTTTCGAGAAACATACACAAAGTCCCGCTATGGACCTAGTGCATCATCATAACCGGGTCTCTTGCATTTCCCTACAAGTAATTGGATCTCATATGGAGATGTTTAGTGAAGTAGAATTAAAAATCATGTGCAACTACACAAGAACTAGTTTGTGGCTAGTTAAATATCAATTTTTGCCAGGTTAACTAAAACATGGACATCGACTCATCTGGGTCGTTTTGGCTCCACAAGTAGTCAAAACATTTGTGGCGACCATATGCTTCAAAGGATTCTTTCATAGGGAACTTTTTAGAACTTTTCTTATGGAGTTCATTGGAAACTTGTATAAAACTTTCTTAATGAACGCGACAAGCATTTCGAGAACATACACAAAGTCATAGCTATGGACCTAGTGCATCATCATAACCGAGGTCTCTTGCATTTACCTACAAGTAATTGGATCTCATATGGAATGTTTAGTGAAGTAGAATGGAAAAAATGGGTCAACTACACAAGGAACTAGGCATGGCGTAGTTGGAATCGGTTTTGCGATGTTAAGCGAAACATGGATATCGACTCATTGAAATCTGTTTTGGCTCAAGGTAGTCAAAACTTTTGTGAACCAGATGCTTCAAAGGTTCTTTCATAGGGAACTTTTGGAAATTTTCTTAAGGAGTTCGTTCATAAACTTTTATAGAAACTTTCTTAATGAGCACTCGACAAGGCATTTGAACATACACAAAATCCCACTATGGACCTAGTGCATCATCATAAGAGGTCTCTTGCATTTCCCTACAAGTAATTGGATCTCATATGGAGATGTTTAGTGAAGTAGAATGGAAAAAATCAAGTGCAACTACACAAGAACTAGTCATGGCCTGTTGGAATCATTTTTCTTGGATGTTAACTAAAACATGGATATCGACTCATCTGAGTCCGTTTTGGCTCCAAGTAGTCAAAATGTTTGTGACGACTAGATGCTTCAAATTCTTTCATAGGGAACTTTTGGAGAACTTTTCTTAAGGGTTAGTTCGAAACTTGTATAAAACTTTCTTTGAGCACTCCCAAGCGCATTTGAGAACATACACAAAGTCCCACTATGGACCTAGTGCATCATCATAACCGAGGTCTCTTATTTCCCTACAAGTAATTGGATCTCATAGGGATGTTTAGTGAGTAGAATGGAAAAATCAAGTGCAACTACACAAGAACTATCGTATGTTGTGGTTTTTTGCATGTTAACTAAAACATGGACATCGACTCATCGGTTGTTTGGCTCCACAAGTAGTCAAAACGTTTGTGGAACAGATGCTTCAAAGTTCTTTAAAGAACTTTTGGAGAACTTTTCTTAAGGAGTTCCTTGAAACTTTATAAAACTTTCTTAATGAGCACTCGACAAAGGCATTTGGAACATACAAAGTCCATTATGGACCTAGTGCATCATCATAACCGAGGTCTCTTGCATTTCCTACAAGTAATTGGATCTCATATGGAGATGTTTAGAAGTAGAATGGAAAAATCAGTGCAACTACACAAGAACTAGTCAGAGCGTGGGAATCGGTTTCTTTGATGTTCAAACATGGATATCGACTCATACAAAGTCCGTTTGGCTCCACAAAGTCAAACGTCTGGCCAATGCTTCAAAATATTCTTTCATAGGGAACTTTGGAGAAATTTTCTTAAGGAGTTGTTGAAACTTTATAGAAACTTTCTTAATGAGCACTCGACAAGGCATTTAAACATAACAAAGTCCGCTATGGACCTAGTGCATCATCATAACCGAGGTCTCTTGCATTTCCCTAAAGTAATTGGATCTCATATGGAGATGTTTAGTGAATAGAATGGAAAAATAAAATGCAACTACACAAGAACTAGTCTATAAGCGTAGTTGGAATCAGTTTTGGGGTTTTTAAACATGGAATCGACTCATCGAAGTCCGTTTTGGCTAAAGTAGTCAAAACGTTTGTGACCAGGTTCTTCAAGGATTCTTTCATAGGAACTTTTGGAGAATTTTCTTAAGGAGTTCATTCAAAAAGTATAAAACTTTCTTAATGAGCACTTTCGACAAAGGCATTTTGAGAAATACACAAAGTCCCGACTATGGACCTAGTGCATCATCATAACAGGTCTCTTGCATTTCCACAAGTAATTGGATCTCATATGGAGATGTTTAGTGAAGTAGAATGGAAAAATAGAATGCAACTAACAAGAACTAGTCATTGTCGTTGGAATGGGTTTCGTGTTAATGAAACATGGACATCGTTCACAGTCGTTTGGCTCCAAGTATCAAACGTTTGTACAACAAGATGCTTCAAAGGATTCTTTATAGGGAACTTTTGGAGAATTTCTTAAGTTCTTAAAAAGAAACTTTTTAAAGCCTTTCGACAAGCATTTGAGAACATACAAAAGTCCCCTATGGACCTAGTGCATCATCATAAAGGGTCTCTTGCATTTACCTACAAGTAATTGGATCTCATATGGAGATGTTTAGTGAAGTAGAATGGAAAAAATGGTGCAACTACACAAGAACTATCAAAATGCGTGTTCGAATTTTTCTTTATGTTAAATAAAACATGGATATCGACTCATATAAATCCGTTTGGCTCCAAGTAGTCAAAACGTTTGTGAACCGATGCTTCAAAGGTTCTTTATAGGGAACTTTTGAACTTTTCTTAAGGAGTTCATTGAAACTTATAAAACTTTCTTAATGAGCACTTTAAACCATTTGAGAACATACACAAAGTCCCACTATGGACCTAGTGCATCATCATAACAGGTCTTCATTTCCCTACAAGTAATTGGATCTCATATGGAGATGTTTAGTGATTAAATGAAAAAAAATCAAGTCAACACAAGAACTAGCTATGTTGAATCAATTTTCTTGTTAACTAAAACATGGACATCGACTCATCGTGGTCCGTTTGGCTCCAAGTAGTCAAAATGTTTGTGACGACCGATGCTTCAAAGG
>JAHHZJ010008700.1:0-10018 GCA_021437245.1 Aegilops speltoides
TAATATCGTGGAGGGGCCCGCCGGCTAAAGGCGATCCGATGATCAACTTGTTATGGGGGTGCCCTATATAAAAGGGTGGAGAGGGGAGGGCGGCCCTCTATGGGGCGCCCTAGGGAGTCCTACTCCCCGGGGTGGATTCCCCCTTTCTAGTCAACTAGGAATCCTTCCAAGTATTAGGGTAGGAGACAAGGAAGGGGAAAGAAGGGAAGGAAGGAGGGGGGCCCTCCCTAGTCAATTCGGACTAGGCCATGGAAGCCGGCCTCCTGGCAGCCCCTCTCTTTCCCTTATGGTGGCCCAATACTTCCCCGGCGAATTCCGTAACTCTCCGTACTCCGATAAATACCAATCCTCGGAACCTTTCCGAACTCGAATATATCGTCAATATATCGATCTTTCGTCTCGACCATTTGAGACTCTCGTCATTCGATCTCATGGGACTCGAACTCCTTGGTACATCAAAATTCATAAACTCATAATATAAGCATCCCGAAACCTTAGCGTGCGGACCCTACGGTTCGAGAACAATGTAGACATGACAGACCGTCTCGGTCAATAACCAATAAGCGGGACTTGGATGCCCATATTGGTTCCTACATATTCTGAAGATCTTTATCGGTCGGACCGCATAACAACATCGTTGTTCCTTTGTCATCGGTATGTTACTTAGAGATTGATCGTCGGTATCAATACCTAGTTCAATCGTTCCGGCAATCTCTTTACTCGTTCATAATACATCATCTACAACTAACTCATTATTGCAATGCTAAGGCTTAAGTGATGTGCATTCGAAGGGCAGATACCTCTCAGGCATTGGATGACAAATCCTAATCTCAAATCGCCAACCCAACAAGTACCTTTGGAACACTTAGAAACCTTTATAATCACCCGATTCGTTGTGGGTTTGGTAGCACAAAAGTGTTCCTCTAAGCAGGTTGCATAATCTCATAGTCATAGGAACATGTATAAGTCATAAAGCAATAGCAACATACTAAGCGATGGTGCTAATAGCGGAATGGGTCATGTCAATCGATCATTCAACTAATGATTGATCCGTTAATCAAATAACAACTCTTTGTCCATGGTTGAAACATAACCATCTTTGATTAACAAGCTAGTCAAATGAGGCATACTAGTGACACTCTTTTGTCTATATATTCACAATGTATTATGTTTCCGGTTAATACAATTCTAGCATGAATAATAAACATTTATCATGATATAAGAAATAAATAATAACTTTATTATTGCCTCTAGGGCATATTTCCTTGATCTCCCACTTACTAGAGTCAATAATCTAGTTCACATCACCATGTGATTTAACACCATATTCAATCATATTGATTAACACCCATAGTTCGTCATGTGACCAACCCAAAAGGGTTTACTAGATTCAAATCTAGTTCACATGCTATGTGATTAACACCCAAAAGTACTGGTTGATCATGTTTTGCTTGTGAGAGTTTAGTCCAGGTCTTTAATTCGAGTTTGTATTTTCAAATTTCTATGTCTACAATGCTGCGGAGCTACTCTATAATTGCTCCCCAATATGTATCTAGGAGACTTAGAGTCATCGGATCGGTGTCAAAAATTTGCATCGGGTAACCCTTCGGCAACCTTTTTCACTTCCATAATCGAAAACATATCCTTATTCCACTAAGGATAATTTTGACATTTGTCGATGATCTACTCCTAGATCACTATTGTACTCCTTGCCAAACTCGGTGAGGGTATACAATAGATCTGGTACAACCATGGCATACTTTATAGAACCTATGGCCAAGGCATAGGGAAACTTTCATTCTCTTTCTATCTTTCGGGTTTTGAGTCTTACTCAATTTCACCCTTGTAAAGGGCAAGAACTCTTTCTTTGACTATTCCATTTTGAACTTTAAAATCTTGTCAAGTATGTACTCATTGAAAAAAACTTATCAACGTCTTGATCTATCTCTATAGATCTTGATGCTCAATATATAGCAGCTTCAGAGGTCTTCTTTGCTCCTTTCAAACACTCCTTTATGCTTTGGAATAATTCTACATTATTTCCGATCTACAATATGTCATTCACATATACTTATCGAAATGTTGTAGTGCTCCCTCACTTTCTAGTAAATGGGTTCCAAGTCTTATAAATATATCTTTGATCAACTTATCAGCGTATATTAACTCGAGATGCTTGAGTCCATAGATGGATCTTTGGACTTGCAATTTGTTACACCTTTAGGATTGAAAAACCTTCATTGCATCATAACAACTCTTCTTTAAAAACCCATTAAAAATGCGTTTTGACATCCTTTGCGATTTCAAAAATGTGGCAATTGCTAACATGATTGGACAGACTTTTAAGCATCGTCGGTGAAAAAATCTCATTGTATTCAACATCTTGAACTTTGTCAAAAACCTTTTTGACAAGTCTATTTTGATAGTAACACACTATCCGTGTCTTCCTCTTGAAGATCCATTTATTTTCTATGGCTTGCGATCATCGCAACTCCACCAAAGTCCCACTTTGTTCTCATACATGGATCTCATCTCGATTTCATGGCCTCAAGCCATTTGCGGAATTGGGCTCATCATCGCTTCCTCATAGTTGTAGGTTTTCATGGTCAAGTAACATGACCTCGACAGGATTACCCAACCACTATGGGCGGATCTCCTCCGTTTTACCTCGAGGTTGGTAGTAACTTGATCGAAGTTAATGATCATCATCATTAGCTTCCTCACTAATTGGTTAGTAGTCACAAACGTTTACGTGATGAACTACTTTCAATAAGGGAAGTCATTACCTCATCAAGTTCTACTTTCCTCCCTCACTTCTTTGAGAAAACTCCTTCTCTAGAAAGGATCCATTAATAAGAATGTTTTGCCTTGGATCTGTGATAGAAGGTGCCCAACAATTTCCTTTGGGTATTCTAGAAGCCTTCTCCGATTTGGGTTTGAGCTTACGGGGATGAAACTTTTCACATAACCATGCCCCAAACTTTAAGCGACAACTTTGGTTTCTTGCTAAACCCGTTCATATAGTGTCGTCTCCGGTTTAGATGGGTTTTGCGTGAATCGTTGTCTCTAATCATGATCCCAAAGGATATTGGTAAATGGTAAAAACATCATAGATTGTACTTATCAATAAAATGGTTATGATTTCGGAACACCATTATGATGTGGTGTTCGGTGGCATGAATTTTGAAACTATTCCATTGTTTTAATTGAAGACCAAACTCGTAACTCAAATATTTGTCTCCGGATGGATCGTAGAAACCTTATTTTCTTGTCCGATGATTTTCCACTTCACTTGAAATTCTTTGAACTTTTCAAATTTTGGACTTATGTTTCATCAAGTAGATATACCCATATCTGCTCAAATCATCTTGAAGGTGAAAATACGATACCCGGACCTTAAACTCATTGGATCATACATCGGTATGTATTATTTCCAATAAGTGGTTCTCGCTCCTTTGTTCGGAGAAGCAGTCTTAGTCATCTTGCCCATGAGGCATGGTTATTAACATCAAGTGATTCATAATCAAGTGATTCCAAAATCCCATCGGCATGGAGTTTCTTCATCGCTTTACAAATATGACCTAAGCGGCGTTCCACAAATAAGTTGCACTATCATTATTAACTTTGCATCTTTTGGTTTCAATATTATGAATATTGTATCCTCGATCGAGATCCAATGAACCATTTTCATTGGGTGTGTAACCATATAAGGTTTATTATGTAAGCAGAACAACAGTTTATTCTCTTACTTAAATGAATAAGTATTGCAATAAAACGATCAAATCATATTCATGTGCAAAACACCAAATAACATTTATTTAGGTTCAACACTAATCCGAAAGTATAGGGTGTGGATGATGATCATATCAATCTTGAAACTACTTTCAACACATCGTCACTTCACCTTAACTAGTTTCTTTTTCTACAACTCCGTTTGGTTACTACTCTTAAATTGAACGATTACCAAATACCGGGTTGCTATAAACACTAGTAAAGTACACATCAATAACATGTATATCAAATATACCTTTGTTCACTTTCCATCCTTCTTATCCCCAAATACTTGGGGTATTCCTTCGTGACCTCCCTTTGCGGTAAACACTTAGTCTCGGCTTAGGTCGGACTTGGGCTTCTTCTTGGCACAACTTGCTTGCCGTTCTTCTTGAAGTTCCTTCTATCCTTTGCCCTTTTCTTGAAACTAGTGGTCTTGTTAACCATCAACACTTGATGTTCTTTCTTGATTTCTACCTTCATCATTTCATCATCATGAAAAACTAGGGAATCATTTTCATCATCCCTTGCATACTATAGTTCATCAGAAGTTCTACTAACTTGGTGATGGTGACTAGAAAATTTCAATCACTATCTTATCTGGGATTCTCCACTTGATTCAGCGATTGTAGTACCCGGACAATCGAGCACATGCTCACTAGTTGGCGATTCTCCTCCATCTTTTAGCTATAAACTTGTTGGAGACTTCATATCTCTCAACTCGGGTATTTGCTTGAAATATTAACTTCAATTCTGGAACATCTCATATGGTCCATGATGTTCAAAACATCTTTGAAGTCGATTCTAAGCCTTAAGCATGGTGCACAAACTATCAAGTAGTCATCATATTAGCTAATAGCGTTCATGCGTCTGCTCCTGCAATAGGTCTCACCTAGCGGTGCATCCGGGACATAATTCTTACGTGCAGCAATGAGGATAAACCTCAGATCACGGATCAATCCATCATTGCTACTAACATCTTTCAACACAATTTTCTCTAGGAACATATCAAAATAAACATATAAAGCAACAAGCAAGCTATTGATCTTACAACATAATTTGCAAAATACTACGGGACTAAGTTCATGATAAATTTAAGTTCAATTAATCATATTACAGAACTCCCTTAGGCGGACATCTCTCTAGTCATCTAAGTGATCCGTGATCCAAATCAACTAAACCATAACCGATCATCACGTGAGATGGAGTAGTTTTCAATGGTGAACATCACTATGTTGATCATATCTACTATATGATTCACGCTTCGACCTTTCGGTCTCCGTGTTCGAGGCCATATCTGCATATGCTAGGCTCTCAAGTTTAACTTGAGTATTCTGCGTGTGCAAAACGGCTGCACCCGTTGTAGATGGACGTGAGAGCTTATCACCCGATCATCACGTGGTGTCTATGCAGACGAACTTTGGCAGCGGTGCATACTCGGAGAACACTTCTTGATAATTTTAGTGGAGATCATCTTAAAAGCTACCGTCAATCAAAGCAAGATAAGATGCATAAAGGATAAACATCACATGCAATCAATATAAGTGATATGATATGGCCATCATCATCTTGTGCTTGTGATCTCCATCTCAAGCACCATTATGATCACCATCGTCACCGGTAGCGACACCTTGATCTCCATCTAGCATCGTTGTCGTTGGCGCCATCTATTGCTTCTCGACTATCGCTACCGCTTAGTGATAAAGTAAAGCAATTCGAAGTGTTTGCATTTCATACAATAAAGTGACAACCATATGGCTCCGCGATTGCCTATCTTCTACAAAACATGATCATCTCATACAATAAAATATAGCATCACGTCTTGGCCATATCACATCACAACATGCCTGCAAAAACAAGTTAGGCGTCCTCTACTTTGTTGTTGCAAGTTTTACGTGGCTGCTACGGGCTTAAGCAAGAACCAATCTCACCTCGCATCAAAACCACAGCGATAGTTTGTCAAGTTGATGCTATTTTAACCTTGCAGGGAGGGCGTAGACACTCAGTTCAACTAAAGTTGGGCGACACCCGCTAGTCACTGTGTGCAAAGCACGGCGGTAAAACCAGTCCAAGCGTCTGGCTAATTCGGTCCGGCCTTCATCCAACAATACCGCCGAACAAAGTATGACATCTTGGTAGCGGTATGACTTATATCGCCACAACTCACTTGTGTTCTACTCGTGCATATAACATCAAACCATAAAACCTAGGCTCGGATGCTTGTTGGGGAACGTAGTAATTTCAAAAAATTCCCTCGCCGCAAGATCATGGTGATGCAAGAGGAAGTGTTGTTCGTACCCTCGTGGGCCGAAGTGGAAGCTTGACACAGCGTAGGGAAGTAGTCGTCGTCTTCGGTCCAACCGATCCAAGCACGTTACTCGGCACCTCCGAGTTCTTGACACCGTACAGCTCGGTGGCGCCCCGAACTCCGATCCAGCGGAGATGCGGGGAGGAGTTCGTCGCCGCGGCGTGGTGCGATCTTGATGTTCAGCTGTGCGAGGCTTCGCCTACACCTTACAATATGACCGAGGTGTAATATCGTGGAGGGCACCGCTGCAGCTAAGGCGATCTCAATGATCAACTTGTGTCCATGGGGTGCCCCCTCCGTATATAAAGGAGTGGAGGGGAGGGCCGGCCCTCACTATGGCGCCCTTGGGAGTCCTACTCCCAGGATTCCCCCCTATCAACTGGAGACCTTCCATGTATTAGGGTGGAGACAAGGAAGGGAGAAAGGGAAGGAAGGAGGGGTGGCCCCCCTAGTCAATTCGGACTGGCCATGGGAGGCGCGCCGCCCTAGGAGCCCCTCTCTTTCCCCGAGGCCTAATAAGGCCCAATACTTCTCCCGGCGAATTCCGTAACTCTCGGTACTCAAAAACCAATCACTGGAACCTTTCCGAACTCGAATATAGTCGTCAATATATCATCTTTATGTCTCGACCATTTGAGACTCCTCGTCATGTCCCGATCTCATCGGGACTCCGAACTCCTTGGTACATCAAAACTCATAAACTCATAATATAAGCTCCCGGAAACCTTAAGCGTGAACCCTCGGTTTGAGAACAATGTAGACATAACCCGGGTCAATAACCAATAAGCGGGACCGGATGCCCATATTGGTTTCATATTCTCGAAGTCTTTATCGGTACCCATAACAACATCGTTGTTTTTGTCATGGTATGTTACTTCCAAAAGACGTCGGTATCAATACCTAGTTAATCCGTTAGCAAGTCTCTTTACCGTTCCTAATACATATTCTTAACTCATTAGTTGCAATGCTTCAAAGGCTTAAGTGATGTGCATTAGAGGGGAATACCTCTCGACATTGGTAACAAATCCTAATCTCGAAATACCAACCCAAAAGTACATTTGGAGAACACTTAGAAACACCTTTATAATCACCCGATTCGTTGTGGCGTTTGGTAACACAAAGTGTTCCTCCGTAAGCGGGGTTGCATAATCTCATATTAGGAACATGTATAAGTCATGAAGGAAGCAATAGCAACATACTAAGCGATCGGGTGCTAAGATAACGGAATGGGTCATGTCAATCAGATCATTCAACTAATGATGTGATCGTTAATCAAATAACAACTCTTTGTCCATGGTTAGGAAACATAACCATCTTTGATTAACAAGCTAGTCAAATAGAGGCATACTAGTGACACTCTGTTTGTCTATATATTCACAATGTATTATGTTTCGGTTAATACAATTCTAGCATGAATAATAAACATTTATCATGATATAAGAAATAAATAATAACTTTATTATTGCCTCTAGGGCATATTTCCTTATCTCCACTTGCACTAAGTAATAATCTAGATCACATCACCATGTGATTAACATCGATAGTTCATCATCATGTGATTAACACCCATAGTTCACATCGCCATGTGACCAACACCAAAGGGTTTACTAGATTCGTAATCTAGTTCACCCTATGTGATTAACACCAAAGAGTACTAAGGTGTGATCATGTTTTGCTTGTGAGAGAATGTGAGATGTGTTACCCAAAAGTAATCGGATCGAATGTGAAAGACCGTTGACTAAGATTCTCTCACAAGCAAACATGATCACACTTAGTACTCTTTGGGTGTTAATCACTGCAGTGTGAACTAGATTCTGAATCTAGTAAACCCTTTGGGTGTTGGTCACATGGCGTGTGAACTATAGTGTTAATCACATGATGATGTGAATATCGATGTTAATCACATGGTGATGTGATCTAGATTATTGACTCTAGTGCAAGTGGGAGGCTGAAGGAAATATGCCTAGAGGCATAAAGATTTTCTTCCTTATATCATGATAATGTTTATTATTCATTGTTGGTGGCAGGCATAATACTGTGGAATATATAGACAAAAGTGTCACTAATGCCTCTACTTGATCTTGTTAATCAAAGATGGTTATGTTTCTAACATGGCAAAGTGATTTGTGCGTTCATCATAGTTGAAGTCGATTGACGACCCATTGTTTCTTGCCGATGTTTGTATTGTTATTTAGCTTAACATTTCCTATGACGAAGTTATACACTCCGTTCTGGAGGACACTGTGTGCTCAACGTCTGAGAAGGTGATTAACAGAAATTGGGTCCAAGATGTGAGGGCGAGATTAGGATACTCGAATGATGGGACAGGATTCTGGGACTCGAGGATCATTGCGCACAGGAGTGACTGACTCCTGGCAGTGAGACTGGAGATCTGGAGGTCCGATGGATGGCATGACATGTGAAGAACAAGGTATCGTGGATCGGATAGAGACTTGCGTCTGAGCGGGATGTCTAGACAAGTCGAACATTCTGTGTGTATATGATTGATTGTTAGCATGAGAAGTGAAATTGTTGTATGGATGATCTGGGATTGCATAAGATGCGAAGTGCCAAATAATTGCTTTACTTATGCTATCTCGTGCTAATAGTTGCAAGAGCAATAGTTGGTGAATTCAACCATGTGATGACACATTGATGTAGATCAAGATGATGAGATCATGGTGTCGTGCGGTGACGATAGAATCATGGCATCTGGAGATGGAGATCAAAGGCAAGATGATCTGTCCATATCATCACATATTTTGATTGCATATGATGTTTATCTATTATACATCTTATTCTAGCTTTGATTGGGTAGCATTTAAAGATAATCTCTCACTAATTATCAAGTGTTCTCCTGAGTATACCATTGCAAAGTTAAATGTGCCGCAGACACCATGTGATGATGATGTGTAAGCTCTCCATCTACAGCGGTGCAAGCTGGTTGCACGCGAATACTCGGTTAAACTTGGAGCCTAGCATGATCGAGATATGGCCTCCGAACACGGAGACCGGTTGGCGTGAATCATATATAGAATGATCGCATAGGATATTCACCATTGAAACTACCCATCTCACGTGATGATCGGTTATGGTTTAGTTGATTTGGATCACGTGATCACTTAGATGACTAGAGATGTCTCCTAAGTGGAGTTCAGATATGATTGATGAACTTGAATTTATCATGAACATACGGTAGTATTTTAAATTATTTTAAATCAATAGCTTGTTGTTGCTTTCTTTTTATTTTGATATTTCCTAGAAAAAGTTGAAAATTTTATACAATGGATTATCCGTGTCCGAAATATTGGGAAAAATTATTTCTTTATCGAAGGTAAGGAAGGAGGGGGGGGAAAACTTTGGATAATTGATTTTGTTTTGGAAGCGGCGAACCTTAAAGAGTTTTGAATTCAGGACCAAGGGCCCGGTTGGTTTAAACAAAAAACCCGGGAGAAGAATCCCAACAAGTTCTTGAAAATGGAGGAGAATCCCAACAGTAATGTGGGGATCCCGAATCGTAGGGTTAATCCCGGATTTATTGAGAACTTGCCCTACTGTTGTAAACCGTTGCAAGACAAGGGTGAAAAATTTTTTTTTTTCATCCAAAACAAAGGGAAACGGCTAAGTGTTGATGGCTAACGCCCTGTTTCGAAACAAAGGGTAGGGAATTAAGGGGGGAAGCAATTTTGGCCAAAAACCCAATGGCCTAAGCCGGACTTCTTTTAAAAAATGGGAAGAACACCCCAAGATTTTATAAGAAGGATCAAATAAAAAAGGTAAGATAACATTTAGATGTGCTTTCTTGTTTATAGAATTAGGCGGGAAAGTTGGAGAACCAAGGGGAGTTGCGAAAAGGGAAACTTTGGGGGGGGGTTGAAAGAGCAAGGAAGACTCCGTTTTTTCGGGATTAGGTTGAACCTTTGTTTTTGGGTTTTGCGGGCT
>JAHHZJ010008701.1:0-17882 GCA_021437245.1 Aegilops speltoides
TGTCTACATTATTCTCGAACCGTAGAATCCGCTTAGCTTAAGGTTTCAATGACAATTATATTATGAGTTTATGTATTTTGATGTGCGAAGGTTGTTGAGTCCGGATGTGATCACGGACATGGACATGGAGTCTCGAAATGGTGAGACATAAAGATTGATATATTGGGCGGATATATTTGGACACGGAAAGGTTCAGAGAGAGTTTGAGGAATATCTGAGACTCAGGGAGGTCTGGAACCCGTAGTAAGTATATGGGCCTTATTGGGCCCTAGTGGAAGGGAGGAGAAAGGAGCAAGGGAGGCGCCCCCAAGCCCAATCCTAATTGGGAGGGGCCTTTCTTCTCTCTCCCTCTTCCTTCCTACTACTACTCAGAATAGGAAGGGGGCAAACCTACTTGGAGTAGGTTTGCCCCCCTATGGCGCCTCCCCCTTGGGCCGCCACCTCCTCCTCCCTCCTTTATATCTCGAGGGGTGAGGGCACCCTAGACACACAAGTTGATCATTGAGATCGTTCCTTAGCCTTGTGTGGTGCCCCCTCACGATATTACACCTCGGTCATATTTGGCGGGTGCTTAGGCGAAGCCACCTGCGGGAGAGAACATCAAGATCGTCCTGCACTTGTGTCTTGTGGAACTTCCCCAGCGCCTCTGCTTGGATAGGAGATCGGGAGTGCGTCATCAGTATGCGTGTCAAGAACTTCGGAGGTGCAGAATGCGGTGCTTGGATCGGTTGGACGGGGAGGGACGTCTGACTACTTCCTCTATGTTGCGTCAGTGCTTCGCCCGGTCTCGAGAATGCGTAGACAACACTCTCCCCTCTCGTTGCTATGCATCACCATGATCTTGCGTGTGCGTGGGAAATTTTTGAAGTACTACGTTCCCTACAACATCTTGACATCGCGGTGATCACATAAAGTAGCATAGAGGCGAAGAATGAGTTCTTCATTCCAATCACGGATATCGGTTGCTTGATTGATGAGTCACCATCGTGAATAACTTTCGGAGGACCGGCTCGAAGCGAGCGGAGATTCCATATCCACAGGGAATATGTTCATGATCGAAGATTTTGTCCTTGTCAAAACCGAGGGATAGAGATTGGCTTGAGTAGCGATCGAAACATCTCTTCCTTATCGCTGCGAGTCATATAGTTATGTCGGTGAAGAACACATGCTCGGAAAAAAGTCTTGACCTTGAATTTTTGCTTGCTAGAAGCGGATTCTTGGTTTAGGCGAGAGGAGTGTCGATGATTTGCAGCACAACCTCAGGAATGCGATCTCGGAGTGCTTGGTGAGAATTCTGGTTCCTCTTCTTGTCAGATTTGGGGATAAAAGCGGCGGAGTTCTTGACACTAAGCGGCTGGAATTTTTTCATGAGCGGAACGATGTGGGATGAGTTTCTTGAGCCCATTTGAGCAGTTGTGGCGGGGGTGAGGAATTTGTTGAATGGGAGTGAAGAGAGAGGAGTATTGGGATCTTGACTTTCCCAAAAGTCATCGTTCATCAACTGGTGTAGTGCATCCAATATCCACATCTTCATCTTCTTTTCAATTTCCTCAACACCGGCCTCTTGAATGTGAGCGAGGAATAGGTGAGAAGCGGCTGGCGTTGAAGGAATGTTTCTACTTCAATTTCTTCATCAAACTGCTTTGAGGTAAGCAGAATGATTTTCTTCATCGAATCCGCTTGGGATCTTGTAGTCTTCTCCATAAGGAACAATTTCCTTGGATGACATGGAGAAATGGGAATGGCATCAATAGGATTTTCAAGTGAGCTGGTCATTGGCTTCATTTTCTTGGTGGCGAAGAATTTGGCCAGTGATGCCTTCCTTTTCTTCACTTTGCGGCTAGCTCTGCAGCTTTCTTCTTCACTTCATAAGCGGAAGGAAGAATTGGAGTTGAGTGTTGGCGCGAGAGGAGGCGAGAATTGTGGTTCATTTTCTTGATAGCAGCAGTGCGATTGCTTACGATCTCTTCAACTTCTTGAGGCGCACCACTAGTGGATGCCACAGGAATTTCTTCGGCTTTGGAATGGAGTCATCACCACAGAACTTGTATTCTCATCGGCCAGTGAAAGTCATCAGCGATCTTGGCATGTTCTTCAGCGAGCTGCGAGTCTGACTGAGGATTTTCTTGTTGCGATGGGGCTGTTAGCGGTTGTCATTTCTTGTCAAATTGGCGATCTCACTTTGGCTCCTTGCCAATCAGCATATATGCATGAAATCTTTCTTGAGGCTTGGATCTCGATTGAGCCTTGAGAAGTTCTTGGTGTTAGTCGACAGCGTTCTTCTTGAAGCTTCTCCTTTCTAGCTTGTGCTCTTTTTATCTCGAGCCTTTCCAAACTTCCATTTCTCTTGAGAGATGAAATGGGTTGACATATGACTTTGACCAGAGGTCGAGGCAGGATCGAGCATTGAGTGTTTGGATCCTTATGCCATAAATCAATGTAGTCGAGGATCTTCTTCCGATCCGAAGCGAGGAGCACATGTGTTCCTCACGGCTCTGGCAGCCTTTGCTTGTCTATCTCTGATGATTTCGCAAGTTCTTCATCGAAGCCCTCGTCATC
The DNA here is from genome assembly GCA_021437245.1 of Aegilops speltoides. Taxonomy (NCBI): domain Eukaryota; kingdom Viridiplantae; phylum Streptophyta; class Magnoliopsida; order Poales; family Poaceae; genus Aegilops; species Aegilops speltoides. The sequence continues at coordinate 2,560 of JAHHZJ010008701.1, forward strand.
GGAGGGCACTTGGAAGCAACCTGTTTCTTTCTTGGACTTGGCGAGGACCCGCGTCCAATGTTGCTTTTGTCTTGGCGAAGTGGGGGCTGATGAGACCTTGAGTGCGGTGAGAACTATTGAGACACGAAGCAATTGAGAAACCACGAGTCCTTTGACATGTAGCGATGCACAGAGGTGAGGACTTGGAGGCTACTTGAGGACTTTGGTGGAGACAGCGGTAGAATTCTTAGTGAAGTATGGTGAGAACTGCCGTGAGGCGATGGTGCGAACTTGGCTTGAGCAGGCTTCTTGACATTGATTTCCTCGGCTTGACGAGGTCTCGATGGCGTGACAATGTGAGAATCCTCATTGAATTTTCTCCTTTGCCTCCTTGGCTTGTCTTGCCAATTTTGCTTGGCGCCTAGCCCATTCTCTAGGGAAAGTCTTCACCACTTTTGATGCTAGTGGGATCGTGACTTGGCGGGTGCCAATGGAGATCTTGGGCATGGAGGATTTAAAGCGAATTTCTTCATGTACTTTGGAGTAACATATCGATATTCCCTCCATTCGTGCCCATCTTCGTTCAATCCTCTGAATCGCACTTTGCAGATTCTTGTTTTCTTTGCCAAACTTGGCTTCATCGGTGTGCAATAATCCTTGTATATATTCATCGAGGGATCTCGGCAGTCATGACCTCGGTTTCTTTCCTCCTTTCTGCGGTCTCTTTCCTTGACCATTTTCTTGAGATGAGGAATTTGAACAATTGAACACTCTGAAGAAGTATGCAGTTTTTCTTGAAAGCAGCTGCAAATGAGTTAAGTTGATGAGAACCTAGTGATTGACAGCGGCGGACATGAGTACTGTGAGCAGTGTAGAGTGCGAGGAATTTGGAGAGGTCATATCGTTCTCGAGAAGATTTTTGAAAAAGACAAGTTTTGAGGAATTTGACGAGTTGAGCCTTGAGAATTTCACTAAGCGTTCTTGTCTTAGGTTCGAGGTTATACTGATTGAAAATCCACTGAATGAGGAATCTTGAAGAAATGAGTGCTTAGAGATGGATCAAAACATACCATGTGTGAGGTGTTCATATGTAGAAGTTTTGAAGAATAAAACACCTTTGAAGATTTTTAGAAAAGTTTGAGAATCAAGCGAGTAATAAAAGTGACTTTTAATTACCCAAGGCTGAAGAACACGACGAAGACGAGATGAACAGCAGATGAAGTTCGTCAAGTTAGATCTCCACGCCCTAACTTGGCGGAGGGAAGGCTGGCCAGTGGTGAAATTTCCGCAACTGTTGTGAATCTGACAGCAATGACAAGTCGAAGCGGTGAAGCTCTTCCTCCGACGGCGATGGAGTAGCGGCGGGTGCTAGGGTTTGAGGAGAGCTCGGCGAGAGGCAATGACGGCGGAGTAAATGTAAATGAGGAAGGGAGAGGGTTATTGCCTGATACGGTAAAAATTCTTAGCCGAAGATTTTGGGGCGAACATGCCTTACCCTTTCTTCTTCACGCGACATATGTCACCTACGTCTTGTGCAGATGAGATCGTGTAAGATCATGGGTGAATAAAATAATGCATCGTGGGATCTGGAGCAGTTTAATGGTAAAACGAAAATCTGGATAAGATTTGTTTTAAAGTTTAGATTACAATTTCTTGATTGACAAGGACCTGGTGAAGACTTTGAGCGAGTTTCAAATAGAGCAGCACATGAAGAATTTGTGAATAGATTGGGTTGAGTATATAGCATAGAGAGGAAGAAGGTCAGATCCACATTCATAGCGAAATCACAACTTGAAGAAATAGCAATAAGTGAATGTTGTAGAGGACATAAACTCATATATATATATATATAATGAATGAAGAAAAATAGCGAGAAGCAGTGAAGATTTTGCAAAGTTGAAGAATTTGAAAAACGAAGAATTTCAAAATGAGGAAAAACTCAAATTGAAGATTTTCAACTTTTTGTGGTGGCGTGACCCACATATAAGAATGATGATTTCAGACACGGCATACAATTATTCGTGGGGTTACGAGAATCAAATTCTTCATTAATTTCTTCACACTTAGAGTGTTATTCTTCATTGATTGAAGAAAACATTTCTTCATGTGTTGTGACATCTAAGTCATCAATTTGCATAAGGGTTAGGATGTGTCCTTTTCAAAGAACATTGAAGATTCTAAGATATTTAGCTCACACGCAACACTAAATCTCTTCTCATCCAAGGGCTTAGTGAAGATGCATCAGCTATTTGTTCTTGATCTTCACATGCTTCGATGGAGATGTAAGCCCTTGACACATGATCACGAAGAAAATGATGATGAATCTGGATGTGCTTTGTCTTGAGTGCTTTGGCGGGTTGTGAGCAATCTTGATGGCACTCTCATTGTCGCGAGGAGAGGCACATTCTTCACGTTGGCGCCATAGTCCTTGAGGGTTTGCTTCATCCAAGCGGTTGGGGCACACGGCATGACGTGAGCAATATATTGACTTGGCGATGAAGCGGTGATACGCGATTACTGTTTCTTCGAGGACCAACGGACCAAAAGATTGTCAGAAATGACAAGTGCGAGATGTTGACTTGCGGTCTACGATCACCAGCATAGTCAGTCAGAGAATATCAATGAGATCAAAAGCGAGGCCCAGGGTACCATAATCCTAGTGTTGGTGTTGGTGAGCTAGATATCGAAGAATATGCTTACACGACCTTATGGTGTGATTCGCCAGTGATGCTTGACAATCGGGCACACGTATGCAAACACTAAGCATTATATCTGGCCTAGATGCACATAAGTACAATAAAGGAACAAATCATGGGCGGTATACCTTGTGATCAAAAGTCAATACCATTTCATCGATGCATAGATGGCCATTTGTGGGCATAGGAATTTTAGCGCCTTTGCAATCTTGCATGTCAATTTCCTCGATTACATCTTTGAGGTATTTCTCCTGAGATATGAATATGCCATTCTTGGCTGTGTGAATTTGAAGACCTAAGAAGAATTTCAACTCTCCCATCATAGACATTTGATATTCTTCACTCATCATATAGGCAAATTCATCACTATAACGTTGGTTCGGTACAACCAAAGATAATATCATCAACATATATTTGGCACACAAACAGTTCACCATCATATGATTTAGTAAAAGAAGAGTAGGATCGAGTGAACAGGGTGTGAAACCATTCTTCACGAAGAATTCCTTCAATGTATCATATACCACGCCGAGGGGCTTGCTTGAAACCATAGAGAGCCTTATTGAGTGCGAAGACTTTGTCGAGGATTCTTGGGATCTTCAAAACACAGGGGTTGAGCAACATATACTTCTTCCTCAAGCTTACCATTGAGGAATGCACTTTTCACATCCATTTGATATAAGATGATATCATGATGGTTAGCGTAAGCAAGTAATATCACGAATAGCCTCAAGTCTAGCAACAGGTGCAAAAGTTTCATCAAAATCAATTCCTTGACACTGTGTAGCCTTGAGCTACTAGTCGTGCCTTATTCCTCACTACAAGGCCATTTTCATCTTGCTTGCTTGCGGTAGATCCACTTTGTGCCAATGATATTATGCTTGCGAGGATGCAGGCGATTGACCAATTCGAGACATTGTTCAGCTCGAACTAATGTAATTCTTCTTGCATAGCCTGAATCCCTCCGGCTCGAGAAATGCTTCATCTACCTTAGTGGGCTCTGTGATAGAGACAAAAGCATAGTGCCCACAAAGTTAGATAAATGTGATGCTTTTGAGGCGTGTGAGAGGACACAGGTGCGCTAATGTCATCGATGATCTTCTCCACTTGCACTTCTTTTGCAACAGCGTGGATGAGTTGGTTGTCATGCGAGAGTTTTGATCAGCATTTTCTTGACACCATTTTCCTCATCATGTTCTTGAGGTGCATCAGTTCGGCGTTCTTCATGAGCAGGAATGAATTCTTGACAGATTCTTGATCGGAATGACATCCTCGGTTGCCTTGAGCTTGATAGCATCTTGGTCTGGTTCATCTAACCACGAGAAGGTAGGTGCTCTCTTTGCGAGCCATTAGTTTCATCGAACCGCACATCTCTGATGTCAACAATCTTATGAAGAACAATGTTGAAGACTCTGTAGGTGTGCTGAGTCCTTCGTAACCAAGCATAAAACCTTCATGTGCTTTTGGTTGCAAATTTAGAGTTGTGGTGAGGATCTCTAATCCAACATTTAGCACGAAGACTTTGAAATAACTCACATTGGGTTTCTTGTCGTTGAGGAGTTCATAGGCGGTCTTCTTGAAGAATTTTGTGAAGATATACTCTGTTGATGATGTGGCAAGCGTTATCAATTGCATCAATCCAAAAGCAGCTGAGGCATTTTGTATTCATCAAGCATAGTGTGAGCCATCTCAACAAGAGTTACATTCTTGCGCTCCTGACGCCATTCTGCGAGGAGTATAGGGGCGAGATAACTCATGAGTAATACCAAGTTCATCAAGATATGCATCAAGACCGAATTCTTGAACTCAGGTTCCATTGTCACTTCGCCGATATGCTTGATCTTCACACCAAAGTTGGTTGAGCCCTCGAGGAAAATCGTTTGAAGACTTCACGCACTTCATGTTTGTAAGTAACAATGTGTACCCATGTATATCGAGAATAATCATCAACAATGACAAAACCATATAGAGATGCATCATTAGTGATTGCTGTGAGTAATGATTAGGTCGAAGAGGTCCATGTGAAGCAATTGAATGGACGGGTAGTGGTCATGATAGTCTTTCTTTGGATGCTTGGCCTTGGTCATTTTCGACTTCACATGCTCCATATAAGTGATCCTTGAGGAATTTGACATTCTCAATGCCAATGACATGCTTCTTCTTAGCGTGTTCAAATTCCTCATGCTGCATGACCAAGTAAATCGATGCCATAGCCGATATACGAAGCTTTTGCAAGTAGACATCAACTGGTGGTTGTGGTCCTGTAGAAATCAACAATATACAGATCTCCTCTCTAAAGCCGAACTTTGGAATTGTCGACTTCCATAATCACAACATCAGCGATATTTGCCAAAACAACAACCATATCAAGATCACAAAGCATTGAGACTGAGCAAGTTGTATCCTAAGGACTCAACAAGCATGACTTTGTCCATGTGCTTATCATTAGAGATAGCAACCTTACCAAGACCCAATACGACTTTTGCCTTTGTAAATAAAGATGATATGCCAGAGGTGGCGGTGATAAGGAGCATCCATCAATAGATTCTTGTCACCCGATCATGTGATTTGTACATCCACTATCGAGGACCCATTGAGTGGTTTGGGTTGATCATCCTGCAGATGAATTAGTGTAACTTACAATCTCATATGCTTCGTGGTGAAGAATATGATATCAAGTTCATCAAATGAATTTCATCAAGCGATAAGCAGATATATGATGTGGGGCGTGTGAAATGAAAGTTCATTTCATCATGATTTACATGCGTCCTTTAAGGCGGTTTTTGTCGGGTCTGACAAATTCTTGAGACGTTAAAGCTGCACGTCGCAGACCTGACCTGCGAGAAAAGATTAGTTCTTTTCTTCACCACCCACATCGGAGGGTGGCAAAGAGTTCATCATCTGCGAGCACCATATGAGAAAGGTGGCAAGATGCCAAACCATTTCGTTTCACATAAGAGGGTTAGGGTAAGCATATGAATAAGCGAGTAATTCTTGAGGACTTATGAACATAATGGTTTGAAGAATAATGCACATATTCATAGCCCTTAGCTCTACTGCGAGACGAGTTGTTATTGCGATGATAATCATATGAGGACTTTGATCCAGTTGAGAATTTGATCCATGTGAAAATTTGTCCATATGAAGAATTTGATGGGGTTCCTGTTCTTCACAGGTGGTGTCATGAGGACATTCACGAAGACTTTCAACACAACTTTGGGAACCCAGATTTTCTTCATAGGGGAACCGTTCTATGATTAGTGCCAACATATCAGCAAATACTTCACCATTCTGATTTTTGAACAGTTTATAGTTGGAGTCAAATGACTCATCGAGGAAGAATAGGGAGATTCACATGTAAAGCGGATAAGTTAGATGGATCAATTGGAGGTCCTTTGCAGACAACCCATGAGGTTTTTGGGGAAGTCTTGCTCGGGCTTCAATATGTTCCATCGGCATTGAGTTTCCTCTCAAAGGCAATACCCTCTTTCCTAGGGTTTTACATTGAGGATCTGCTTTTTTTGAGCACATCACAAAGTGTCGATGCCCTTTGAGGCTTTGTACATGCTGTCATGTATAGTTCCTGATAGCCCTGCATTGTCAATGATACTAGCAATGTCCTCGGATGAGGAATTAGTGATGTCGAGAGCGGATGAAAATTTATAGCAGTTGAAGCATTTGAACATTCGGTGAAGAATTAGCGATTCACGTTCAATGCACCTTAAGCATGGGGAACAAATTCTTCACGAGAAGCGCTGATTTGTTGAGCTAGTAATAGAATGCGCTCACCGAAGATCTTTATCGGTGTCAAAACCGGCGGATCTCGAGTAGGGGTCCCAGCTGTCGCGTCTAGGCGGATGGTAACCGAGGCGAGGACACAATGTTTTTACCAGGTTGAGGCCTCTCGATGGAGGTAAAACCCTCGTCTGCTTGATTAATATTGATGATATGGGTAGTACAAGAGTAGATCTACCCACGAGATCAAGGAGGCTAAACCTAGAAGCTAGCCTATGGTATGATTGTTGAGATGTAATGTTGTCCCTCACGGACTAAGGCCCTCCGGTTTATATAGAACACGGAGAGGCTAGGGTTACTACCAGTCGGTTACAATGGTAGGAGATCTACATATCCATGTGCATAGCTTGCCTTCCGCAAGGAAAAGTACCTTCCGGACCTGAGCAGGGTCTTCAATCTTCTATCTTAGTGATAAAGGGGTCCGGCGGATATTGATAGTCAGGCTGTCCGGACACCCCTAGTCCAGGACTCCCTCAGTAGCCTGAACCGAGTCTTCAACCATGATAAGTCTGGCGTGCATAATGTTCGGCATTGCAAAGGCGGGTTCCTCCTTGAATAATCCGGAGAAGATAATGAACACCGAGGATAGTGTCAAACTCTGCAAAATAATTTCCACATTCCCAAGCGTAGAAGAATAAAACATATACACCCGATCCAATCTTACGGCGTATTATTGCGGCGTGACATCACACGGCACCAAGCCCTTGTTTGAATTCTTGTACCACTTCAAGCCCGTTTAGCGGCGGTTTCATTAACGCGTCACCGTCGAGCGGTCGTGTTCCCCTTATTAGGGATTCTCATCAATACGTGCATGGGTAACCAAACATACCATTGATGGTGGCGCTTGGGAGATAGCGAGTTTTACTAGGCTGGTGAGGGCGCATAGTTTTGTCCGCCTATATATAAGGGATAAGTTTACCTTCTCACCTCGCCTTCTTCCTCCTTTGCTTATCCATCCCCGCGAACTCAAGCTCCAGCGCCCAAGCTCGCGCATCTCACCTCAACCCCTCTTGAATATGGGAGGGAAGCAAATGGATGGCCTCCACGCTAAGGAGGAGGACATCACCAAGCTGCTTGCGGCGCGGATACCTTTCGGCGACGCCAGCGCGCTCAGGCTTGCCCCGACGAGGCAGCTCATCCCACCCGGGGCCTCATGAGGAGGGTCGTCTTCCTTCCCACTTCCTCGAAGTGGTAGGCTTTCCGCTCCATCCATTCGTCAGGGGCTCATGTTTCCCTCTGACACTGGATTTCCCACGATCTGGCGCCCGAACCGTCCTCAACATCTCGGCGTTTATCGTGGGTGTTAAAGGCTTTCTCTGCATCCGGCCCCGCCCGGCACTGTGGCTCAAGACCTTCAACGTCAAGCCGAAGATTGTGAAGGGGGCATAAGCGGAATCTTGGAGGCGCCATGTTGGGCAAGCGCCCAGCGTCCCTTAAGCTGGAAGGACCTTCGTGGACTCCGATCAAGGGGTGGCGGTCGAGGTGGTTCTACATCACGGAGCCTTGAGAACCTACATGGAAGCGGCCCCAATTTAGATCTGGAATCCCCACGCAGCTCACCTCACTGGAAAGAAGGGCTTGCGGTGGGGTGATCCGTTGGAAGTGGCGGGACTTGAGCCTGCATCAAAGAAGTTGGTGAGCAATAGGCTCCGGCTGCGTCGGCGTGGTCGAGTCATGCTCCTCGGTGGATTCTCCCATGCCAAACGGGCATTTAATGCTGTAGGAGTTCAATCCCGGAACAGCACCCGATGTTAAGCGCGCTCTTGACTGCTTGTCTGAAAGGCGCTGGAGGAAATCTTGTTCAAGGCCCCGAAGCCCCGCATCCATGACCGAAGACCAGCAGATTCAGCTCGCCGATCTCCGGTGGCCGAGGTAAGTGATTCAACCCCATTCACGGGACACTTATAGTAGCTAGATTGACTCTAGCGAAGTTTTTCATCTACCTCTTCCTTTGCCGAGGACTGGATGGAAAAAGGCCGTTTATGCTCAGCCCGGCTCCTATGCCGGAAGAACGTTGGATGCCCGCTTAGCAAGGCTGCTGGTTCCGGCACCGTCACGTAGTCTTGCGAGAAGAAGAAACCAGAAGGTGGCCGTTGGGACTCGCAAGAGTTCCGCTGTCGAGCGTCGACAGCGGCAGCAGGACTCCTCCCCGAAGGCGAGGAGGAGGAGGAGGATACTCTCTCCGGAGGAGGGAGAGAGAAGAGAAGCCTCTAACGGGGCGGCCGAAGGGTCAGAGAGAACTATCCCCCGGACAGTTTGCCAACATCAGCGTTGGCGAGGGCGGAAGTGGCCTCCAAGGGCCCGGTGTCGGCAGAATCATAAAATATCCGGATCATTCATATACGTATATTGTTTGTCACATAGTGTCCTTCTAATGCCACATTGTTCCTTTAGTCCGGCCGTTGATAGCTTTCCCGACTTCGATGGCGGGTCGTTAGCGCCCGTCGGATGTAAATTCCATCAACGCCTCTACCCTTGGCGCGAAAGCGGCAATGGAATCCCGAGGGCGGCGCCGAGAGGAGGCTCGGGCGCCGTCGAGCCTTCCCTCGGACTTTGTGCGGACTCTACTCCGGAGACCGTAGCGGTTCAGTCCGGCAAGCAGCCCTCTCGAAAGAGGCAGGACCGTAACGCCCGGCGGCCTCCGTCCAGGGAGGCACGGATAACACCTGTTGGCGCTCAAAAGCGCCTCGCCGAAAGAGCACCGCACTCTCATGAGTGTGATTGAAAGAGTCCGGCTCACCAGGGCGGGCTGACCAGAAACTGCAACAGACCTTCTAACGAGGCTTTGAGGTAGAAAGATTAAAATTAAGTAATATAATACCGCATAGGCGGTAGCCCGATGCTTAGTCGGTGTTACGAAGAAAAAGCGGACTAAGGATCTAACAAGATCTCTGTGGGGTTGTTAAAAAATATGTCGATATGGGTTTGCGAACTGCTCTTGTTGTTGACCTCTGCCGCGTGCTTGGCGGTCGTGCTGAAAGAAAGATCTTGGCGGTGGAGCAAGAGCTCGGCCATGCCAGAGGCAGCAGCTCAAGGAAAAAGAAGGTGAATAACACCACTTTAAATAGGTACCTTCTGGAAAAAGGGTTTTGGTTGCAAACAAGATTAACAAGGATAATATATGTAATGCAAGGGCCACTAGCGAGTGTGGCAGCCGAAGGATGCCGTGTCCGTGGCGAGCATAATCTGACCACAGAGACGGGCGGCCAGAAAAGCAAAAGCGTGGTGGCGCGAGTTGACAAAGCTCGAGCTCTCATGAAAAAACATGAGAGTTTGGGCGTGACTCAAGACCGAGAGATTCGAGCTTGCCTCGGCTCTCGATAGGGCAATCGCATAGGCGAGGCCGAAAGCCCATATGGAAATAGAGGACATGAAGAAGATAGCGGCGGGTAAGGCGTTTTCTCTGCGAGCAAGCATGTTAATGTAAATTGCGGATACTTACGAATTCGGAGCTCTCGAGGGGCATTTGCGAGATCTGCCCGCGTAGTCGTCTGATGCGATGCATTCTCTCGTGGCGAGGAGGAGCTCAGCGGAGAAGGTCTTCTAGTCTCGATCTGCTGAGGGCGGCCATCCGGTGCCCCAGCGACCAGCTGAAGCGGCTGGTCGAACTCCTAAGGTGGTGAGGAGGCCATGAAGGGCCCTCCACCGGTCCGTCTTGCTGGGCAAAGCCATGCACTGGCAGCTACTTTAGCCTAGTCTGGCTGACTAGTGGATACATGCCCAGAGCTGGATGTGATCAAGCGCTCTGCACTGCATTGAAAGGCGCTCGTGGGACACTTGCCATATAAAGGTGCAATGGGGCAAAATGGATGCGAGGCTTCTCCGCGGATCACGCGCCGCCCGAACAGGAACACCACGCCTTGAATGATATTATAAAGTTGTCTGAAGGGAGCCCGCGATATTGCGGATGAGTGCCCCTTAATGTAATCCTTGAGTGAACTTCGCTGTGTGTTTATCACTCTTATTTGAAAACTTCGTTTATATGCGCCATGAACAACTTTGTTGAATTTAAAATATTACACTTCGTGCGGCCGTTTGTTAAATCGAGAGATGGCAAATCGTTGGATTCAGCCCCAAACCACGAGTGCTTTGGGGTGTTCGATGATAAACTTGAGCACTCTTGTTCCCATCTTTGGGTCCATCTAGGAGGCGCTCAACCTGAGCGAACAAAGCGACGGACTTATAATGCTTGAACACTCTCCTTAGCCATAAAATTCTATAATTTTAAATTTAGTAAAAGCCTGGTGATCGGAAGGCCGAATCGAGCGCTATCACGCTATAGTCGGACATCATCGGAACCGCTCGAAGCGGCATGAGTCTTTAGGGACGCAAAGACCTCTCGAACAGCGACCGATCTCTCGCCTTATCATGCCCGGTCGGTTTAGCTTTCTCCTTTGCGTTAACCCGGCTCAACAGGCAATGTCGCGATGGTTCTCCAGGTGCTACCTTAGCCCGACAGAGCAGGCGTAAGGTACCAAAACATGGGGCAGGACAAACCAAGCAAACCCAACTATTGACCCAAGACATGATTCAGACTGATTCATATAATGCTATAAGTTGAGGGTGCCGCACTTATGAAAGTGTTGGACTTAATCACACCATAATCTGAGAGGCAAGCCTGGTGTGATAGGCCGTACAAAAGTATCTGGTGCAAGATGTCATATAATGAACTTTTATAAAAAGATAGCTTAATTGCAATGAAAAGGTATGAACTTGCAAAAAGGAAGTGCTCGTTATTTATGAAAGGAGGTGCTGCTAATAAAGTGGGACTGATACAAATAGTCTGATAAGCAAAGGATTTGGACTAATTTGACATGTCCCCCTCGGGGTAAGCTACGAGACTTAGTGTATGTAATCGAATTTAGTGCTTGTAATGGAGACCACTGAGTGTTAAATAGCATCCTTCTTTGATCACTGACTATTGCCTCGTGAGTTCGGCAAGTTTGCCGTCAGACGGGACCGAGACCTGTTTGAGTGGAGTCTGTATAAAAAAAAGAAAAGATGAGAAATAAAACCAAAAGCGCTATACAGGCCCCTGGTAGTAATTGAAACCGCACTCTTTAATCCTTGTGGTTAAGCCCTCCTGCATACATGGTATCTCCAATCTTGTTGTGGCGGGATTTAGGGCGCGGCCCGACATCGGCGTTTGGCTACTTCTTTGAGAATCTTCCTCCGCTGCTTTTTACATGTCCCCTTCTTTTGGGGTATCCACCATGTAGGCGTCATATGGCGAGGTGGCCTTCGATTGCCTGTGGGCGCTGGAGTTCTGATCGTCTCCGACATCATCGTCCATAGCGTCGATGTCGCCGGAGTTGTAGTCTAGCATGTCGGTTAGATCCTCGGCGTTGGCTAGAAAGTGGGAGATGGGTGAGCTCTGAATTTCTTAGTCGTCCGAACTCCGCCGTCACGGCCATAGTTGGGCGAGTTATCTCTGATAGCGAGATGCTTGAGAGAATTCAAGATATCGCCAAAAGGCGAGTGCTAAAAGATGTCATGGCGGTGAATTCCATAATGGCGCCCAATCAGTTTAATTAGCGGGGCGCGGGAGGCTCGGTCCGGCGAGAATCCGGCGTCTCGGGATCACCAGTTTAGCGAGGGCGAGATTGGTATTGGCTCCATCGCCATAGATGTTGAAGCCCCAGTGGCGTCTATCCACCGACCCCGTCATGGCCTGTCGGCTCGGGCTAATGTAAGCGGGCGGAGTTAAATCTCGACCTCAAAAGCAACGTCGTGGCGAGCTAGATCATACCCGTCGTCCACCAGTCTTGGTAGCTTGGTCGTGGCTTAGTCCGTCGAAGATCAAATCTCGCGGTCATCGGCCGTGAAGTTCAAGCTTCAAATGCGACTGACGGCCAGGCGTAGCTTCGTCTCTGCTCCAGATGGCCAAGAAGAATTGGCCCGGTTACCAAATGCGAATACAAAGATATGTCAGGGAGAAAAGTCTCACCTGGGACAGCGTTGATGGTTGAAGATGCCATCGAGCCTATCGGTGGCGACAGAGAGAACTCTCAATGAAAGCACCAATGTGGGTGTCAAAACCGGCGGATCTCGGGTAAAGGGTCCCGAGCTGTAACGTCTAGGCGGATGGTAGCAGGAGGCGAGGACACAATGTTTTACCCGAGGTTCGAGGCCCTCTCGATGGAGGTAAACCCACGTCTGCTTGATTAATATTGATGATATGGGTAGTACAAGAGTAGATCTACCACGAGATCAAGGAGGCTAAACCCTAGAAGCTAGCCTATGGTATGATTGTTGAGATGTAATGTTGTCCTACTGACTAAGGCCCTCCGGTTTATATAGACACCGGAGAGGCTAGGAATTACTTCGAGTCGGTTACAATGGTAGGAGATCTACATATCCGTGTCGCCAAGCTTGCCTTCCACGCCAAGGAAAGTACCTTGGGACACGAGCGGAGTCTTCAATCTTCTATCTTAAGTAGTCTGGGGGTCCGGCGGATATTGATAGTCCGGCTGTCAGGACACCCCTAGTCGAGGACACCCTCAATCTTCATAACACACTCTTAGCTTTTCAAGATCTTCCTTTCTTTGAAGAGATTCAAGAAAGCTTCTCGTGATCTTGCTTTTCTTGAAGAAATCCATAAGAAAGTTTCTCATGATCGGACAAAGAGAGCGTTATGATGACCTTGAAGGTTATCAAACCTGGTAAGAAGTCTCTGAAGATTTTCAGTCAAGGCTTTAGTCGCGATCCATTTCTTCGCCCAACATATCGTCACTTTTATCTAGCATGTTTTGAACCTTTTCAAGAGCCCGTTGTTGTTTCACAGACAATCTTAGCAAGTTTAAGTAGCTGGGCTTGAGATCCTCATCGATTCATTTTCACTAGATTCGGAGGAGGTTGTATTTGAGTACCTTAGCACCTTCATGCATGAAGCGATAGGTGGGAGGCGTAGCCATCATTATCTTCATCGGGGCTTGTGCGATTGAGTCAGTTTCTTGATGTTGAAGATGGACTTTGGCAGTGAAAGCGATAACAGCGGCGGACTACGCCACACGGACTCAGATTCTTGAGCGCCTCCTCTTCATCATTTTCCTCAGATTCAGCTTGAGTCCATCTCCTTGCCCATGAATGCCAAGGCCTTCTTGGAGCTGCTCTTCTTGTGAGATGAAGACTTGAGGATTTTGATGGTGAAGATTTTGACAATTTCTTCTTCTTCTTAGCATCATCGAAGCTGTAATCCTTGTATTTCTTCTTCTTCATTTCCTTTTCCCCTTGGACAATCTTGAATATAGTGACCAGGCTTCTTGCATTTGTGGCAAGCCTTCTCTTATAATCCTTTGGATGAGGAATCATTGCCTCTTGAGGATTTTCCAAAGCGACCCGTCTTGTGAACTTTTGGAATTTCTTCTGGCGATGCTAGATCTGGCTCAGTTCTTGGGATCACGAAGGCTACTACGAGAATCTTCATATTTAGAGTCGAAACACAGCCTTGGCCTTGAGGGCACGTGGTTTGCCATAGTTTGAACCATAGAGATCCTCTTTTTACAAGCTGGAACTGCGTGAGTGTTTAGCCTTCGAGGATATCGGCAAGATCAAGCGACTTGTAATCGGCCGCGTTCTTGTATCATCGGTCCCGGTATCAAATGAGAATCAAGCGATCTCGCGGTTTCTTCACAACTTCATGATCGATGATGTCGATGGTACGAGGGCTTGAAGCTCATTTGAGATGTCGATGAAAGCGATCAAAGTTTGTTGGACATTCTCATTGTCGAGTCTTTTGAAGCGGTTGAAGAGATTCGAAGAACATCGACTGAGAGTCAGCTGAGTTGAAACTCCTTCATTTACTTTGGACTGACCTATCCCAGATAAACAGCGTTTCAAAGCACTCACTCTTCCATCTTGTCCTTTGCTTAGATGGCCACATATGATATTCTTAAGCTTGAGAATCGAGTTGTTTGAATCTCTTCACATCGGTAGCGTTCAATGAGGGTAGTGAGAGGGACACCATTTTCCTGACATACGAAGATCGTTATCAATTGCACGAAGATGCATTAGCATCTTGTTCTTCGATGAGGGGTAGTCCGTTCCATCAAGGTAGGACACTCAGCGAGACCTTGATCATACTGCGGTCGACATAACTAAAACTCGAGGCGGTTAAACCAAAATCACATAGAACAGGGAGTACCTTGCTTTCGATACCAATTGAAAGTGCATTATATACGACTAGAGGGGTGAATAGGCGATTTTATGAATTCTTCACTGAGGAATTTCTTTGGTGAGAAATTCCTTAGCGAACTTTACTTACGCGCGAATAAGTACTCGGAGTAAACATGACGAGGATACAAACATAGTCATCATGATGAAAGAAAGACTAGCACAGTCTGAAAGCGTAAACCTGAGGATAACAAGATGAAGACAAAGCGGTGAAGAAATTGGGCGAGGAATTTGTGAAAGTCTTGGTCAAAGTCTTCAAGCGGAATATGAACAACATACAACAGATAATGAGGAAATGAAAAGTTGAGAAATAGAACCGATTAGTTGGTGAAGACAATGATTTGGTAAACCGGTTCAAGCTCTTTGTCTCAATTATCACGTCGGTTGGAAGCGGTGATATTTAAGCTTCGAGACCATGATCCGGACACCCGATCTCTGAGCAGCGCCTTCGGGACACCGATCCTCCAAGTATTCTCCTTGAACTAAGACCACGCAGGCTTCGTCCAATCACTCATGGTAAGTCTTGGTGACTTCCAAACCTTCCTGAGACTTAGTCTTTCGGCGATCCACAATTCCTCTTGGATGCTCTAGACCTTGGCGCCTTAGCAAATCACGGAAGAAGCCAGGTCTTCAAAGGTAACAAGCGTCGGATCCACGCGGGATCAATTTCTTGATGATGCT
>JAHHZJ010008704.1:0-11428 GCA_021437245.1 Aegilops speltoides
CGGCGATCGCGCAGCCGAGGGAGCAGCGCGCGTCTTGAGGCGAGCGGTCTGGATGAAAAATGAGAGAGGAGGAGCTCACGGTGGGGAGTAGGGACTAGGCGGGGGCTCGAGGCGTCGGGGCACAGACGGCGTGGAAGCGGAGGTGGGAGGTGGAAGCGGCCGGGAGGAGCTCGGGCAGCGAGGTCGAGCGGTGGAGCGAGTCGAGGCGAGGATCGGGATCCTCCGATCAGATCGAACAGAGTGGGGGAGTGGGGTGTGGACGGTTAGGGTTCGGTCGAGGTGGGGTGTTAGGGGCCATGGGGTGGGCGGCTGGCGAGGACTTGGCCTAGTTGGGCGAGGCCTAGATGGGGGAGGTTCCTTTTCCTTTTTTGTTTGTTTGTTTGTCTCTTTTGTATTTTCTTTCTTTTATTTACTTTTACATTTCTAAATCATTTTGAATCATTTAGGCATTTTATAAAAATGTGTTTACTACACCATATTTATCTATGTAATATTTAATCTGAGACCGAACATTTTTATTTTAATGTTTGAAAACTTTTATTATTTACTAAACTTTGAATTTGAATTTAGGACCGATTTTGATCTAAGGATAGATTAGCTTGATGCAAGTGGTGACGTGGCACCATTAGCGTGGGATCCTTTGTAGCTTAATTATCCGGGCATCACAGGATGCTCAAACACTCAAGAGTAACAAGATCCGCTAGGGATAAGAGAGAATCAAATTTCTCTTGGTGGAAGTGTAGATCGGGGCCTTCTCAACCAATCCGAGCAAATCAACAAGTTTGATTGGCTAGGGAGAGAGATCGGCGAAAATGGAGCTTGGAGCAACAATGGACCTTTGGGGAAGAGGTGTGTCAACTTTGGGAAGAAGACACCGTTATATAGTGGAAACAATCCAACCGTGACCCCTTGAGCATACGCAGGCGGTACTACCGCTTAGGCGGATCTACCGTGAAGCGGTACTACGCTCCTGGTGATCTTGCCGCTAACGAGAAGCGGGTCTGGCCGGGCGGTACTACTGCGGGAGTAAAGCGATACTACCGCTTGGAGCGGTACTCGCCATTCTTGCCGCTCTAGTCGATAAAACCGACACAAAAACATCGGTCTCGAGTGGCGGTAGTAGCCGGAACCAGCTGCGGTACTACGGCGAAGACCTAGCATACTACCGGTCGGGGCGATACTACTGGGAGGCGGTACTACCGCTTAACGAGCTTGGTACTACGGCGAGGACCTGATACTATTGGGACAAGGCAGGCGAGCCGGAGGAAAGCGGCTCAATGAAGCGGAAGGAAAACATCGGGTGTGAAGCGGATGTGTACATGTTGATTCCACCTAGCTTTACCAGCGGATCCCTCTTGATAATACGGTGACTCCTCTGAAACTAGTCCTGGAGAAGCGAAGGAGCTACAGTCTTGAATAAAACACGGGGAGGTAGTCGTCTCGTGCCAATGGATGAATCTCTAAAAGAACTTACGCACGATTAGTCATAAAAGCATTGTCATCAATCACCAAAACATCTTGAGGATAAATATGTCCTTCGGTTTGCCTCTCTTGTTGGGTCTATGGTGGGTGGTAGGGTGTGTCTTGGTTCTCCGAATCGCCCTACCGCCCACCACGCCTTACATGTCTTTGGTTTTAGGGGTGACCGTTTCTCCCATGATTTCTTTTATGTTGTTCAATCAAATTTGGTCTTTGCTTCTTTGGTGTCTTGTTACGATCACGTTAAATTCTTGACAAATATTCTTGAGGCATTCGGTGGTCGTGCCTGGACAAGTTACCGTCTCTGTGTTGTCCCATGCGAGACCAACGGGGTGGGGGTATACTTGGGCATTTCTCGGGCGGGTTGGGCCAAAAAGGCTAGTGCTAAGGTTTGAGCCAAAAGCCCGACACAACCGTAGGCCCAGGCCCAACTCGGCTAAAATCTCATTTTCTACATGCTCGAGCCGGGCGATCTGCTGTCAGGCCCAATTTTCAGGCCTGAGCCTGCCCGATGGCACCTCAGGTTCAGCCCGGCCCAGGATTTTCGGGCGGGTTGGGTGAGAGTGGAAATGTATATCTCTGCACTAAAGCCTCCAGTAGTACTAGCTGGAGGATACATCCCGTAACGCGCGCATACATCGATCTGGCTGGGATTTATAGTAACTTGGGGCCAGATTGTAGAAAAGAAGGAACTGGAGCGAGGCATCACACGCCGCCTTTTCGCCTTGCAACCAACCACGACAGATAATTAGGAGGCCCGGATCGCAAGGATGCAGCTCTGCGGCGGACCCGTGCTGCGTCTGCGATTCGTTTGGTGTTTCCGGCCGGTCGACACCTTTTGCTGTTTGCATTATTTATTATTACCCTTCAGTTTCCACGGTTTAATAGAGATGCTGCCAAAGAGATCAAGACGAAGAGCGAGGCTCTTTTTCTAGAACAAAGAGCAAGGCACTGGATGCCGACCATGGCAGGTAAATTCGAGATGAACCGAGCAATGACTACACAAAGCTCTAAAACTCCAACTTTTCTTACCTGGAAATTAACCACGATGTATTTTTAGGCAGTGTATGGTGTCGTTTGACACATCATGGTTCACTATAGAATGGCCACTAAATATCTCTAAATCACACTGATGAAGGAAAATAGTTCCTTCTTCCACAACGTAGATACAAAGAACAAATTATCTCATAACCCGCCATTCAATGTTAGTTTTTCTTTTTCAGTCCAAAATATCGAGGTAAATTGTCATATGTGGTCAAAACTACTATTGTGTATTTTTATATTTGATAAGACGTCTATATCATATACCCAAATGTTTGTATGGTATGCTGTCATAGCCAGCCAAACGATCATCTGATACAAGTTGTTCAAGGTCTCGACCGGTATTTGAGGACATTAAAGAGGTAGTAGTAGGTCTGCCATTGTGGAATTTTGTAGTCAAATACTTTTCTAATTAGAAATATAGTGGCAAGATAGAATTGTTATTCAGCATAGCGAGTTTTCACCTCGCTACGATTACAACGCTGAATCTAATCTATAAATAAACTAGAGTGATGATACATACTGATGAGCCTACCCTGAGGTGTAGAGATCTGAAAATTTAAAACATCTGACTTTCTCTCTTGCAAACCAAAAGAAGTTGAGGTATTGTAACAGTAACTTGGAGAAGCTGCTGTGAAGTCTAGAACAACCATAAATATAGTTTTATTTTGTTTGAATCTAACCATAAATATAGTTGTTAAGGAGGTTTGGTGCTTTAGAAAATCACAGAAAGATATTAGGAGAGTACTGCATCATGGGAGACTCAAATCAACCATATATATTTGAGATGGTACTGTCTTCTGCCCCGTAGTACTATACCATTATTTTTATTTTGTATCACCAAATGTATTGATTTAAACCTGACTAAAGCTAAGTGGAGTATCTATGAAAAATGCACAATTTGTTCAGCCAAAGTCTGACTAAATCTAAGTACCGCACCCAGGTGCACTTGACTCTGGTCTCTCCATCAGGTTGTGAAAGGAAAATAAGTACTTATATTGCCCTTGACTTTTCAAGCTAACATGAGGCATGTTGTAAAGAAAAATAAGTTCGATATAATTCCGGTTATAGTGTTCTTTAAAGAACATGACGCTAATAAACAACTATTAAGCACTAGAAAAATAAATTATTTTTTCTAACTGGATAAAGATGGTGCCCGTGCATTGCGTAGGCCAATGTGCTAGTTATAAGAAAAGAAAACACAATCATCATTTCTCTCCTGCGCCAAGCCAAATTAAGAAAATTATGAAATGCCAACAACACCAAGGGCGCAGCGAAGCACGCCTAACCCTTATAGTGTTATGCGTGAAGCTCAAATGAATGGACCATAAACGTGTACCCTTTCAGCCTATTAGGAACTACTGTGCAGACACTGAAGCTGGAAAAATATCAAAAGATTCCATATAAAAATTGCAGCTCCATGAAGTTATATGCTTCTGTTTCTGGATTTAAACATACTGTAGTTTGCGTTTAATGTTTTGGTATTAAACCAAATTCTGGTGTTTGCTGATGTCGTTGTCTGCATTAGTAACATAAATAACTTACTATTTGTGTTTTATTTTTACTTTATAATGCACATTGTATGGTCAGTGTATACCAGACCAGGACCTGGAGCTTCACTCCAGTATAACTAGCTCTCAACATGGATATTATTTGTCTGAACACTGAAGGAGCAGATACAGTCTAACAACCCCTTAAAATGTTTTTGCCAACAAATAGGATGATACAATCCAGCAAACCTTCAAAGAATGCAAGGGCATGTTGCTACGCTGGTTTACCTTTTGAATACGTAACAAACAGTACTTTCATTCAGGTATGTTATTCATGCACAGGTTGCACTTGAATCCTTGGAGAATGACTTCTGTTGTAGCTGCCCATGTCAAATGAAGAAAAAGTTAGTTCTACAGAATAACTAGCTTTGTTGTTTGAGTTAACTAAAAGTAATTCCTCACAGAAAGAAGATGCATTATTACCTTCATGAGATGAGGATACTTGGGATATGGCAGATCTTGAACCAATCCTTGCCTGTCTCTTTTCTGCAGTTTTCAGTCAGTGCAGAGCCACAATCACTGACAATCAACTCCTCTAGTGCAGTTAAGGATGCAAACCTTCTGGCACGAGACCAACTTTCGGCAGCAGCTTATCTCCAGATATTCAAGTGCTACGAGATCACCTAGCCATTCTGGAAGGACTTCCAAATCGGTACAATTATCAATCTTCAGCTTCGGACCATGCTAAGGTGCCTGATGGCCTCTGGCAAAACATGTAGCCTTCGCAGTGCTCAATGGTCAGATCCTCAAGTTTTGGCCTGTGCTGCAGCAAGTTCCAATCACTGACGATGCATGACACTCTTTAATCCACAGCCTCCTAAGAAGTGATGCCGATTTGGAAGATGATGGCCCGAACACCCTACCAACTGATAACATCTCACTGCTGTTGGACAGTGACAAATCTGATATAGCATCTGGGAGGCATGGTTTTGGTCTCATCTTTGGACATCCACTTGCAGTGACAGTTTTAAGAACTGGAAACATGAATACTTGTTGTTGACTTTCTTCCCTATCCCTGCCAATGAGGTTGGCCAGATCTCCAGATCAGGCATGTCTTCAAAATGGAGTTCCTTGGTGACTGGTACAATGTATTCTTCTGTCCCTTGGCAAGTATTTCAGGTCAATGCTACGGACACGCTAATGCAGCGGAGCTCAAGAGAATGGAGATTGGGAATATGACCAAGAGGTGGGAGGCATGTACAGTTAGGGATGTTGGCTAAACTTAGGAAGGTAATATTTGGAAGCCAGGATTCCATGCTCTCCATCATCCAGCTGGGAAAATTAGTGCCCATGTAGCCATATATTTCAAGGACCTCGAGGTTTTCAGGTGGCAAGAGAACTTCAAGAAATGTTTGACGTTCTTCAGCTCATCAGAAGAGCATGAACTGGTCCATGACACAGTCAAGTTGCTTAGTTTCCTCTTATTCCTCAAGTTTGCTCTCTTGGCATCGTTTGTCAAATCCTTCTTGTGTGAGCAGCATTCAATTTTAAGACAGCCACTCAGAAGGTTAAGGTCTTTTAGCTCCCCAATACTGCTGCATGTGTCACCTATAATGAGCAAGGATAATGTTTCAAGTTTAGTCCATTGCCCAAATCCATCAGGTAGTCTCTCCAAAGATGGGCACTGGTCATTTTTAGGTGCTTCAGATTGGTGATGGTTGTCATGCCGTCAGGTAGCGTGGCTAGATCGCACACCCAACAAGGCTCAACCTCTCCAACATCATGAGGTTTGTTATAGACTCGGGTAGCTACGGAGATTCCAGCACTGGAACAGAGTAAGCTCCTTCAAATATGGAGATTACCAATTGATTGGGCAATTCCTCCAGGCCAATATTCCATGAGAGATCCAAAGTATGCAAGTTTGGTAGGTGACTGGTTGCTATGGGCAATGCCAAACTCCGTGCATGATGCGATAAAATGAGAGTTTGAAGCTCGAGAAGGCCACCAATGGATCGAGGTAACTCCGACAAGTTGCTACAGTGAGACATATCCAGAGTATGCAGCCTTGTAATGCTGCCTATTGACTCCGGGATTGCCTCAAGATCACTGCATTGCGATAAATTCAGATGCAACAAATTTGAGAGATCCCCAATATTTTTGGGCAGTGCTCGGAGAATTCCACACCGTGAGAGGTTCAAGAAATGCAAATTTTGCAGTCTGCACATAGTGCCAGGCAGAATCTCAAGGTTGACACACCCTTTAAAATTCAAGTATTGCAAGCGTTGGAGTTCACCGATGGAGCTGGGTAATGTACAGAGAAACTGCAAAATGACATGTTAAGATGTTGCAGGTTTTGAAGATACCCTATGGAATCTGGCAAGGTCTGAAAGTGGCAAGAGGAAAGATTCAGGGTTTCCAGATTCTCAAGACTGCATATTGACATGGGAAGCACATATAGATTGCCACAACTGGCCAAATGAAGTGTTTGCAGATTGTGGAGGTTACTGATGCAATTGGGCAGACTTTTGATAGGGGATGAAGAGACGTCCAAGTACCTCAAGTGTTTTAATCTGCCAACTGACTTGGGAAGCTCCGTAATTTGGCTGCCTCGCAAATCTAGCACTCTCAGGCACCTGGGTGAAGAAACAACTGAACATCAAGAGCATAACCCCAGGAATGCAATCGCGGACTTCTACGGGCGTGCTCGGAGAACTTTAGAGGCCCCATGTCATCAGCCAATGATGCATAGTGGCAGCATGCTTCGGAGCGCCCATTGGCATTCGCATTCTTAGAGTTGATGATCTGGACTTCATCCCCGGCAACAGACTGAGCTAGGTCATGCACCAAATCATGAATCTTGTACTTGACATTGCGATCTTCCTCTAGTTCTTTCTTTGACAGATCGTGCTCCACTACTTCTTGAAGGAAAGACATCCACAGCAAGTGCTCGAAATAGTCGTTGGCTTGATCGAAAACCGATTGGCAGCCATACTTTGTGGGTTCAATAAAGCCAAGAGCAATCCATCGCTGAATGATCTTGTCCCTGTTAATCTCATAGTTTCTAGGAAATGATGCTGTCTGAGCACTGCTTCAGACCAGGTGGCATTTGGTCATAGGTGAGCTTGAGAGCGGCAAAATTGTGTCTTCCTTGTCCAGCTGCCATATCTCACTGTCCTTGACAGCAATCCATGACTCCTCATTCCTCTTGAACGCAGCATGCTCCCAAGAGCCTTGGCGCAGCGGCACGCCGCCGCATTCTGGACGATCCTTCCCTAGCCTGACCAGCTTGGGATGCAGATCCTCCTCCCTTCCTGAAAAGCCTTTCCTTGAACAGCTCCCAGCAATCATCATCAGAGAGGCCTTCAAGAACGAATGGCGGCACGGTGCCCACCATCAGGCCAACCCTGTGGTTCCGTGTGGTCACCATGATCTTGCTGCCTCGCTTGCCATCCTTGAGGAGAAGCTTCAGCCGCTCCCCTCGTCCTGGCTCTCGCTCACACATCATCGAGAACCAGCAGGTACTTCTTCCCCGTGAACGTCTCGGACAAGAAGTTTGCGATGGCCTCCAGGCTGGTCAGATCGCGCTTCAGCTTGGTCGCGCTCACAATCGGCTGGATCAGCCTCCTGAGGCTGAAATCCACGGACATGGAGACCCAGATCCGGAGGTCGAACACCTCGTCGTTGGCCCTCCGGTCGTTGAACACCAGCTGCGCCAGCGTCGTCTTGCCGAGACCGCCGAAGCCGACGATGGGGATCACGGACACGTCCTCCTCGCTCGCCGCGTCGAGGACCAGCTTCATGAGCTTCTCCTTGTCCGCGGCCCTCCCCACCGTCCTGGCCTCGTCGACCTTTGAGATGGTCTCCCGCTTCGGGGAGCGACCGGGTGCGCCGGTGGGGGACGTTGGGATTCAAGCGGGCCTGTCCCTCCCGCGGCGACGGCGTCCAGCTTACGCCTCAGGGACCTCAGCCTGTGCGCCATGACGACGGAGCTGACGATGCAGGTCGCCGTGGAGCCGCACGCCGGGCTGCCCCGGCTGCGGCGGCGGCGGGCGGCGCGCAGGTCGGTGTGGCAGGCGTCGAGGAAGTCGTCGATGTCGTGGGCGAGGTTCTTGAGCCTGCGCAGCCAGTCGCGGACGGCGCTGTCGCCGCTGCCGCCGCGCTCCTCGGCGTCCGCGAGCACGCTCCGGATGGTGGCGAATTCCTCCTCCATGGCCCTCAGGTCGGTCCTGAAGCTCCTCAGGAGCGCGAGCTCTCCCCATACCGAGGACGCGAACTTCGCTAGCACCGCCTTCACGATGCTGGAAGCGAGCACCCCCTCCGCCATGGATCTCGATCTCGCGCGCTCTCTTTTCCCTCTCTACTCCGCACAGTCAACACAAACCAAACAGTGTCGCGGTGGCGCGGTGCGGGTGACTATCATAAATCTATGAAGAAAAGTAAGTCAACACAACGAAAATCCTACTAGAAAATACTGTTTTTTAGGAGTACACGCACTGGAGCGAGTCGAAGGCGTCGCGCCATTGCTCCTCGGCAAGCGGCGAATTTGTTGTAGTGAGCGGTCAGAAGTCGTCGTGTTAAGGCCGTATGACCAACCAGGAATAGCAAACCGTCGATGAGAGAAGGTTGGATCGGAAGGATCCAACGAAGACATATGAACAAAGGCGAACAAAGACCAAATCCACCAAAAACAACCACTGATCGAATCCTATGAGATTCACGGGACACTGCGTCCACGCCCTCGATAACGCTAGACACACCGTCGGAATGGATGAGCGGAAGAATCTTATTTCATCTTTAAAACGCCGTTGACTCGTCTTCCTGAGCGAAACATAAACCCAGGAATGAGTACTTCAAACGCTGGTAGCATCATCAGCGCCAAAGGGTAGCTTCAGGTTCTCTCCTGGCCATGGGCTGTGAATATTAAGCACGAAACATGGGCCTTCTTTCCTCTTAAGCAGAGTAAGCACTCCATTATGATGCAAATTGTTGGAGTATCTTTCTAAAATTTTGAGAAGGAACCAAGACCTACAGTTTTACTCTATTTGACATTCTTTCTATATACACATATTTGGCATTCTTGTTCAAATTATCAGTTTAAATTTAGTGATATCTCTGAATTATACTCCATCAGTACTGCCAAATTCAGTTACCTTGTTTACCTTATTTGTTGAATTACCAGCAACAAACATCTGAATCAAATGCAGGCAGCAGCTCCGGTTGAGGAGATGAACCTGGGCAGCGGACGAGCCCAGCAGCAGCTCGAGGAAGAGCCTCCACCTGGGCATGCACGGGCCAGGAGGAGCACTGGACGTGGGAGAGGAGGAGCGCCTGGACCTGGGCGCAGTCGCCGGATGTGGGGGCGCCTGGACCTAAGCACAGTCACGGGATGTGGGGCGCCAGGACCTGGGCGCAGTTGCCGGAGGTGGGGGCGCCTGGGACCTGGGCACAGTCGTTGGATGTGGGAGCGGAGGTGGCGATGGAGGGCGGAGGTGGGGGTGGAGGGCGAGGGCGGAGGTGGGCGTGGAGCTGGAGGGCTGAAGGTAGAAGACGGCGCAGACTTCAAATTCAAACTGGGGTAGTATGGTCCTTTTGCATGATTTCACCTGGTCGGAACAAGGTTGCCAGCGACCTCTCACTCCGTTGAATTCTTGTCGCAAAATAGATGTATCTCGTAAAATACATCTAGATCGTTCGTTTCTTGGGCGAGTAATTAGAGCAGAGGATACATTCGAACGAAGGAGTACATTTCGGAACGAAGGAGTACTTGCCAGCCTATTTGGACCTGAGTCGTAACGAAGCCGTGCGGCAGCCATAGTTGTTGTGGGTCCTCGAAGGGACTTCGAGAAAGGGCTGGTTTTGTCTACACACATTTTCTTCTATGTCGTGAGGAAGACTGTCATTTTACTCAATACATTTTACATCCTCTCCTGTTAGTTCATCATCATGGAAAATTAGGGAAAAAACAAGTTCGGTGGTGGCATATGAGCAAAGGTGTTTGTGCGATGGCAATTCAGCAAGTTGCATGTTTGTTGGTGGCATATAAACAAATTTCTCTAGGCAATACTGCATCCGGGTCATAATCCACGAGGCGTTGACTCCCAAGCCCGTAGGCAGCCTCATCACGAAGAGGATAACGATGAGACTAGTGTGACACAAAGAGCACACACAAACGTGAGACCCCGCCATTGATTAGCATATGACACGTTTGGGAGTGATTCTATGTGAAACTTAGGGTTGCATGATTTGAGGTTCTCAGCTATCAATGCGTTTGCCAAAAATAAATATAAATAATAAGTTTGTCAAAATAAAAATAGAAAGAAGAGCCGTGTAATCAAGGTCACCATGGTTTCAATGATGGTCAAAGCCACATCGTGCGAGCATAGGTATATTCTGATTTTTACTAACTTCATATGTATGTCATTTATGATATATGACGGTCTTGAAGATGATATTTTGACCATCAATTCATGCAAACAAGTTGTGTTTTCTCATAAATGTAGTTATACACTATAAAAGTACATTATTTTGCGGAAATGTTACGCCCACCGTGTGGCGTTCACCACCGACCACCGCATAAGCATCTCCGTTGGCTTGACGCATCGAATCTTGGAGCAAAGCAGGCGGTTTTTGAAGAAATCGCCCTAGAGGCAATATAAAGTTATTATTTATTTCCTTATATCATGATAAATGTTTATCATTCATGCTAGAATTGTATTAACCGGAAACATGATACATGTGTGAATACATAGACAAAACATATAGTCACTAGTATGCCTCTACTTGACTAGCTCATTGATCAAAGATGGTTATGTTTCCTGGCCATAGACATGTGTTGTCATTTGATTAGTGGGATCACATCATTAGAAGAATGATGTGATTGACATGAACCATTCCGTTAGCCTAGCACTTGATCATTTAGTATACTGCTATTGCTTTCTTCATGACTTATACATGTTCCTCTAACTATGAGAATTATGCAACTCCCGTTTACCGAAGGAACACTTTGGGTACTACCAAGCGTCAGCGTAGCTGGGTGATTATAAAGGAGTACTACGGTGTCTCGAAGGTACATGTTGAGTTGGCGTATTTCGAGATTAGGTTTTTCACTCCGATCGTCGGAGAGGTATCTCTGGGCCCTCTCGGTAATGCACATCATTATAAGCCTTGCAAGCAATGTGACCAAATGAGTTGGTTGCGGGATGATGCATTCTGAGCGAGTAAAGAGACTTGCGTAGCGAGATTGAACTAGGTATTGGATACTAGCGATCAAATCTCGGGCAAGTAACATACCGATGACAAAGGAACAACGTATGTTGTTATGCGGTTTGACCGATAAAGATCTTACGTAGAATATGTAGGAACCAATATGGGCATCCGGTCCCACTATTGGTTATTGACGAAATAGTTCTAGGTCATGT
>JAHHZJ010008707.1:0-19887 GCA_021437245.1 Aegilops speltoides
AAACATAAAAACTTGATCGAGCGAATCAAGAGACACAGGAGGAGGAGGTGCCCACTCTTGACCTTTCCTCTTGTCTTCATAATTATGCATGCGGTTTAACCAAAATAAAATGACATCAGCGCCTTGGCATTTTGGTGACCTTGTACAAAAAATTAACTTATCTCATGAAAGTGAGGTATGTAATCTATAAGCATTAACGATTGCAAAAATCTGAAGGTAGTAACAAGTTTCATCGTTGGTATCTTTGGCTGTACAACAGACATTAGAATGCCTTAGCTGAAAAATCTTTAATACATCCACAATCAATAGCTAACCTGAAATGATCGGTGACATTAAATGGCTTTGCTTAAATTATCTGTGGCATTAGATTGAGGCGGCATTAGTTAAATGTGGCATCACTTTAGCGATAGCATTGCTTGACTTATTGTTGGCGTTATACTAACAGCAAAAAAGTGGCAATAAGAGCATGGGAGGCCCATTAGGACGATTAGGCGCGCAGTGCGATGTACCTCCACAGACCTTGAGTGGTGAGGAGGTATGGTTGCCCAGAGCAACAAATATCCAGGCAGCATATGTGGATTACGTCCCATTTTTGTTCTCTTTAGCCACCTTTTTCCTATGTGAGGACAACAAACCGATCGACCTGGTCATTCTCTATTGCGTTGTCATGCCTTTCTACCCTTCTTCAACCAAGAGACACGAGACTCGTTCCTTAGCTACTGATTTTCCCCTTTTCAACCTAGATGCGGGTTCGATGCCTACTCTCTTGGACAGTATAGTCTCCCTTCCTTTCCTTATTCAACCCAGACATGGATTAGTCTGCATGAAGTAGGGTTTCCTTTAATAGTGCAAATTATGGTTTTAAATCTGCGTGGCGGCGAGGCGAGGAGGATAGCAAATTGGGAAGATGGTGGAGTGGAAAAAGATCCACATGCAGCGGCGTGCGGATGGGGCAATAGAACAAGGGTATGGTTGAAAAGAGGTAGCATACACGAGGTCGGCGGGAAGTGGCTTGCTCGTGGTCGTCGTCCTCCGCACACACTAGCAGCGACTTGGGGCGGAGGCCATCCCAGTGGCGCTAAGTGCGAGAAGGGCGGCCTTGTCGTCGGTCGTGACCTCGCTTCGCCCGACGGCGAGTGCGTCAATGCTGCGTCCTTTTCTTCCCGGCGGATCTGTGACCACGGTGAGGAGGGGAGAGAGGGCCGTCTTTTTAGATCGGAGAGAGGGTGGTAGTGTGAGAAGCAAGTGGGCAGCCCTTGGCAAGAAAGCTGAAGCTCCGGCCTATATATCTTCTTTATACTACTAATCTTTGGAGGTGGAGTAGTGGTAGAGTAGTTTATATTTTCTCTGCGTCTGATGCAGTTAGTCGTGCTTCAAAACTGAATAGCACGCCATTAAAAAAATAAAGGTCGATAACTAATGCGGCACCTCGGGCCAGCGGCGGATCGCATTTTGCGAAATTACACACCATGTTTCGTTGACATGTGGTCCCGTTCCACATATCGGTGAGGCGGCGGTGAGTAGTAGGAGTATTTCGAACCGGCGTGTAGGCAGGCGCCTTCATGAACCGTGGCAAGCGGCCGTCCACCGACTCTTCGCCTTTCCCTCTCGATTTGGAACTGCATGCATACGCTCTTCCTCTCCCTCCTCCATTTTCCTTCAGCCCTTCACCCTTTCTTACGCCATTGTTCGATCGTCTTCTCCATGGAGGAACAGGGCGGAAGCTTGACCCGTTATTCTTGCCCGATCGAAAGATGGCGTGGTGGAGGAACTCATTGATCGGTCTGGCGTCATCACCTCGGCTAGCATGGCAGGTTCGTTCAAGCCCATTCTCGACTCAACTAATAACATCATTACAAGGAACCCAAGAGTCAAGGGCGGTTTGATCTCCCTATCTTCTTCGCCGTGACCACGATGGTGGCGCCGTCACGACGGAGGCCTCGCATACATGCAAGTTGATGCCGCTTGATAATGATCGTATGATGTTAAGATGCCATCGCTTGAGGGCAAGGCTTGGCGGCGCAAATGGAGATTGGGTTGTTTACATTGGGTCCAACTGCGAGTGGGAACTTGTGAATGTGTACACTCGTGACGGGTTCCACTTCAAAAATCTCAGTGACTGCTGCGAGGTTGAGCACACGGTATTATGCATGCGTTCAAATACAATCATGGTGACTGTCTTCTCTGGAAGATAGCAATTTCTCGAGTTCCCAACCGCTCTTGGAATTACAACAACTATGAAGTTGTTGCTATCTTGACAAGCTTGTTGCCGTCCTCGATGGTTTATTTGGATGGATATTGCTCAAAATCAGTTTACGTACGGATGAGTCTTGTGATGCAATTCAATCTGAGGGCCTTGTGTTTGCTGCCACCACTCGTGGCTTTGTTTTTACATAGCATCCTCGTTGTTTGATACGTTTGTCTTCCACCGTAATTATAATTGTTTCATCCACATGCATGCGGGTTAGCAAGTTTCCATTTAGGCTGGTCATAGTGGGGAGTAACTTAGACTAGTAACATGCATATGTTACTAGTTTATATTACTACCTCTATAGTGCATAGTATCTTAGATTAGTATCATAGGTGGTCTCATTTATTGCCATGCATGACACATAGTAGCATCACATTTATTATGTTACGGTATCTACCTATGTTACTATAACCATCTCTCTCTTCCTTAATTGCCTGCCACATAAGCATGTTTGCGAGTCCCAAGTGCATGATACTACTTATGTTACCCCCACTATGGCCAGCCTTACTAATTAACCTTCTTCTTGTGTTTCCAAGGTCTGTGAACATTCCACCACCTATACTTGAAGATTTTTATAACCAAGGGGGAGATGATGATGGTGATGATCACGAGCATGAGGACGAGCAGCGCCCATATACTATTTGGCGCTGGCAACTAATTCGATGGATCACCTCTTCTTGTGTGTATACAGCCCCTTGATGATGTTCTTGCTAAGGAAGCGGTGTAGTCTCCCATGGTCGCACTCTCGGACCTATTCAACACCCGTTGCATGGTATTCGGGATGGATACTAGTGTGCTAGCGCCAACTCCTTCTCCTGATGCAAATTGATAGTCTTGGAAAACTTCGCTCTTCCTTGGACAAAACTATCCAATGATGGTGAAAAGCGATCAAGCTGCTGTTGACACAATGTTACTACCATTTATGAGAAGCAATTGTGTCTATACCTCGGACATTTGGGTGGTTCCCTACCACATCTTGATATAGTAGGCCGCTTCACTGGATGATCGATCTGCGTTGGTCTCGGATCGACAATGGATGGCCCGTCGAGAGAATCACTTGTGGTTCAAAGCAAGCGTTTCAACGCCGAGGAATGGTTGAGTTGAAGTTCATTTCATTGCTTGTTATTTGTTGTGTGGTGAAAACTTTAGTATTTATAATGTATCCTCGTTGTCGATGTGGGTTGATGACTGTTGTATGTAATAAAATGATATGCCTGTGATAAACTTACTAAATTTATGAATGGCTTTGAGTTGCTTACGTGAGTGAGTGGTGCGACGAGGCAAAAAAATATTTTCGAATACATAATTATGCGTGCATTGCAACAGGTTATCGGATGAGGCCAATCAACAATAGTAGTACACTATTTGTACTAGCTTCACATGCTTCGCGCGTCGTGCGGGTGTTTTTACTGTAGCCATACTGTACTACGTAACCAGCACCTCGAATCCTCGATACTAGTAGTACTATATATAGTAAGTAGTAGGAGTAGTAGGGTGGCATGGGCGAACAAGCATTCACGTCGAGGCGGCTGCACGCCACGGCCACGACTTCCATCTGACACCATATTTCTTGGAGTCCGTGCTAGAGCAATCTCTTCAACCTCATCGTTTCTCTAACTCAGCCATCGCGCGGCGGGCGAGGTGGGGGTTTGCCGATAGTCGGTTTCCTTAACTGCGGTCCCACTTGTAAGGCCAACTGCAACGCACGACCCCAAACGGACCTCCGTTTTGCACGAACTCCAACGATAATTTTGACTAGAAAAGCAAGACCAAAGAAAACAAGAACCACAAGAATACATTTTACTACTCCTGTAAGTTGGATTAGTGCCTTCTCGATGCATTCATTGTTGATCTGCGGAGGCTCGATCTTGCGTGCTTCTTTCTTCTTTGAGTGTAAAAAGTAGGCGTTGCTTCCTCGCATCTAGTCTCATGTCTAGCCTCTATTCTAGTACTCCCTCGGTCCGTTTTCTCTGCGTCTAAGCAGCAACACACATACCAAGTAGGAGTATCAACAAGTGCACTAATCTCATCTATAGCCTCTGTGCTAGCTAAAAGTGATAGAACATCTACTAAATTGCGCTCTATCAATATATGGATGTACTCTTCTTCCCAATACAAAACTTGCATCCATTCTACTCCCTCCGTTGGACAATAAATGCCTTCTATTTGTCAAAATATATATGTATCTAGACATGTTTTAGTATATAGGTACATCCATTTTTGGACAAATGGAAGTCAAGTATTTTGGAGCGGAGAATACCTAATAAAATTTTAAGTTAGCACAACTAGTCTAATCCGAGAGCACAACCTGAGAAGATTTGGTGGGTTCTTCCTCCTTTTGCCGACCGTGGGACATCCAACATCCAGGTCGTGTCATGAAAGAAAATAGAGTGGTAGTTGAAGCCACGAGATGTGCATCTTAGGTTAAGCGTAAATAGAATCTTACTACTCTTGAGTAACTCCAAAAGCAGCCACGAAGATCTTTCTTGGATTTGTTTTCATCACCGGCACGTCGAGGTGAAAGATGTGCGAGTTCGATTGGGTCGCTTGCGTTTTCAGCGACATGTGGGACCGCATGTGAGCAAACAGACGATGGGCTCCGCGCGTCCGCTGGTGGCTGAGAAGAGAGATAGAGGAGTGCTGAGCACGGACTGCAGGAAATTTGTTCTACGTGTACCTCGATATAGGCTCGATATAGTGGGGTGGCATGGGCCATAACTAGCATTCACGTCTAGCGATGCGGCACGCCACCCACGAGTCCCATCCGACACCAATTTTCTTGGAGTCCGTGCTACAGCCATCTCTTCTCCCTCCTGTTTTCTCAGCCATCGTGCGGTGGGCGGGGTGGGGGTTTGCCGATAGTCGGTTTGCTCAACTACGGTCCCACTTGTAAGTGAAAATGCAACACCGCCGCATTCCGCTTGAGCGGCGTGCGGACCAACCGTGTGGGGTGCGGCCTTGAACACGGCGAGCTTTTCCTTTTGAACTCGTAACTTGTAAAATTTGGTTACGCTCCATGGCGCGATCGATAGATAGAAAATAACGATTTTGCCTAGAGTAATGAGAAGTTTGGTTACGGCGCCGTTCATGCATAGATGCGTCTGAAAATTATGAAGTTGATGCGAAAGGTAAGATAATTACTGTAGTATCATATACTACTACATGGATTTGTGGAAGATAAAAATACATACGGATCCATCAGCGACATCCTCACGCCCTAGTCGCGGGTCACCAACCGGCGTGTGAGGAGCGGCGGCGTTGGCGGCGAGCTCAGCGTGCTTACGAGCAGTGCCGTCCAAGGTTGCCCTGCGGTCCAAGAAGGCCAGCGTCCTATCGTCCTCTCTTGCATGTTAGTCCATGGCGCGTGAAGCGTGGGTGATTATGTCGATGGTGTCTTCTTTGCGCCCGGCTTTGCTTGTGGCGTTGCGACCTCGAGTGGACATTCTCCGGTGACGGCGAGGCGATCCGAAGGGCCACCAGTCGTCGAAGGTTGTCACCATAGTGGCCGTTGAGGTGGCGGGCATCGCGAGCACTGGCGCGTCGGTGGAGGCTTACGTCAAAGTCGTCATGAGCTTCTTGGCGACGGTGAACTTGTCGAGAAACCGGCGAGGACCTCGTCGAACAAGGAGGCAAGTTGTCGTCAAGCGGCCCCTCGCCTGGCGGCCTCAAGCAATACTACACAGGCGTTCCTCGTTTGCGGACGCGGGCGGCGTCGTGGACCATCTGGCACAGCCGGTGATGCTCGCGCTCATCGCCTCCATGGGTCTAACAGCTTAGCTTCTAGTCAAGCTGATCTTGCGATTCGGTGATCACTCTTGCCCTTGGTTAGCGTGCGTAGGTGCGTAGGATTTCGTACTACTCCTCGGCCCCTCTCACTTTTGCCTTTGGCTGTATGATAGGTGGGCCAGCCACCCCTGGGCCCCGTGTCATTCACCCAAAAGCGGTTGCCGTAAATCAATGAAGCTGCGCCCCCCCGTCGTGCGGTGCGGTATAGTCATCTCACGGACCTCTAGTTGGGGCCAAGCGAGAGAAGTTTGATGTTCTTGGTTTATTGGTCCCCTTTGCATTTTCGCCAAGTTTTGACCTTTGATTTAACTAATAAAATGTTAATGCATGTAAACAAAAATGTTGTGTAAGTCACATTACGAAAACCAAATAATCCCAAAACACTTAGGCACGGTGCATTAACTCCTCCTTGTTTCTTATTTACGTGACATATCAACCAATGAGAGATGTGGGCCGTGCATGCTTTCAATGACTTGAGACTACCAAACATGACATGCAGTGTTTAGTTCATTGCATGTAATCCTATTAAGACTCTAGTTAGCAAAAAAACATTAAGTTCTCTCGCCGATAGGAATAAAACACCATGTATTTATTTACAGAGGGAGTAGTACATTTTTTGTGACATGCATTACTAGATATTGCTAGTCAAATACTAAAATCCAGATGGACGTGGTAGTACTCCTAAATCCAGACGGTGGTGCTACTAGTACTAGTAGTAGTACTACCAATGTAGTACTCCTAGGAGTACTAACCTTTGTACTACCGTTGGTCAAATTATTACGTCTTTGCTCCTCACAGTGAAGTGACAAGACCCTGCAGGAGATGACACCTGAGTATAGGCGCCGTGTTCGGCATACCATAGTCAGCCTCACCGTCTGCAGTCACTATCATCATGGCTGTAGAGCTAGCCTGCTTACAACTATACTGTTAGACATAATTTCCGTGCGTAGATGCCCGTGCATTGCGGAACACCAAGATTGGGGTGGGCGGCTCGGCGTGACCATCGCATGATTTTTCCACGGCCTTCTAGATGTGGTGGGGAGGAGATAAGGCTGATTGTGAGAGACAAGGAGTTGTTTGTAAATAGGGAACAAGTGCGGGCATCTTTTTGCAAAAATGGAGAAGCTTGGTTTGTATCGTCGGATCTAGATCCAATGACTATTGGTGAAAGATGGGAGGCACAACATCATCACCAACTCGGGACTGTTTGATTCGCGAGGATTTTGAAAGCGAGGAATAGGACACGGCAATATTACAAGTTTCAAACTGATATTACAAATGTTAGGAGTAATGTTGCACCTAGGAAGAGGAATTACTAGGAAGTTCACGTAAGAACTTTCGTTACTTTAGGTGGATGCAGCATTATCGTACAAACTAAAATCCACCACCTGACAAGTCACTAATGGGCAAATAAGTTTTGAGTCTCTGGCCACTTGATGTTTCAAAAACAAATTCAGCTTCTGCGGAGACTTTGTCATTTAGGCTTAGACGCTTGCGGTGATCAGCACGCCATTCATTGTTGCGCTAGAGAACGCCAAACCTCATTACCTTGAGCACACTTGCCTCGAACAAAGAACACAGCCAATTTAATCTCGGATGTGCTGCCTCGGTAGTCGATCAAATCAATTTACGTAAGATGGAGATCAAGGCATTCGATGAGATTGTTATAGTGCAACACATTTTTCACTTCGGGTCTTTTTATACGCAAAGAAGAGAACATATTAGAGCAGCTGGCTGCATAAGATTGCCGTGTCATCAAGAGGTACCAATATCATTCGCTCATACGATAGGGTTGGCTGGCTAGTGATATTTTCTCTCTCTCTCTCTCTCTCTCTCTCTCTCTCTCTTCTGTTTCCTCTCATTTAACTAGGAGCACGTGAAGAGCTTGGGCATTTGTTGCCTTCCACTATGTGGCCGATGCCATATTTCGCAAAAGTATGCCACATAATACGCATCGATGTCAAATCAAAAGATTTTGGCACCGCTCTCGCGATGTGAGAGAGTTGGCACCGTTGTGCACACAGACCCACATGTATAAACAAATCAATCAAACCAACTACACCAGCCTCTCACTCTCCCAAACAAGTGTTTTTTATTGCCTCAGTCCTCTCTCTCTCCCCGCGGTGTTTTTCATTCGTGAGTTAATTTGGCACGGAGCAAAGTAGGTGATCAGTTGGGGCACCGGTGAGCAATGGAGGGGCATCGATGCCAAATGCATCACAAGTGAATTTGGCACATGTTTTGGCCTACATAGCCCACTTTTGTACTCCCTCCGTCCCAAAATTCTTGTCTTAAATTTGTCTAAATACGGATGTATCTAGTTACATTTTAGTGTTAGATACATCCGTATCTAAACAAATGTAAGACAAAATTTTGAGACGAAAATCTCTAAATATTTAGTATAAAATTTTGACCATAGATTTACCTAAGAAAATGCCAATGCATGTCACTAAAAATTACACCATTTGAAATTATGTTCAAATCTGAATCCAACGATATAGTTCTTAGTGACATGCATTAACATTTTGTCGATTAAATCTATGGTCAAATTTTGATACTACAAAATTGGAAGAGTAAACCGGGGACGGAGGTAGTACTTGCCCTTAGGGTAACCATAGAGTTACTGGAGTAGTCTAAGTTACTTTCCACTATGACTAGCCTAGGCTACTATAGTAGTACAGCATAAAAATGATGCAGGTGATCACGTGAGAAAAAATACTAAAAACATTTCTTTCGGTGCAGTGCGTAGATGTAGTTTTGAACACTACACTTGTCATCGTAATTTGGGAAAATTACGAAAAAATTGAGCTACGTTGTGATTACCGTTTACTAATAGGAAAGAAGTTTCACCTCGATGAGTAGCTTCTCCGTGCATGGAAAGCATGTAAGGAATCCAACAACTTGATCCAGTTGGGGCGATAGATTTTAGTGCTAAGATCTTCCTTGTGCGCATGGTGGGTCAAGCTTGTGGGAATCATTTTACGGAAGGCGGTCGTAAATACATCAAGAAGAAATTTAAAATGTGAATTTCAAGAAGGCGGAGAAGAAGATGAGTGTTGTACACGAGCGATTACGGATCAATAAAGAGTTAGGAGAATTTGGCGACGCAGTACACCAGCTTTGTCAATTTGGTAGCGTCAATGACCACGATTTTTGTTGGACCTTCTAGATCCGATACAAGCAATCTCTCAAGGAAAGGCGCATTCTCAATGACCATAACGTGGAACAGCTGGAGTGATCTCTTCCCAATTGATGTCTTGTTGCGGGGCGAGCAAGACACATAAATCCATCGGAGATTCGTCGGCGATGTGGAGGCTAATGAACCGTGGATCTGCTCAAGGCGAAGGTACTCGGCCTTGATACAGCTGCGGAGCAGTGCTCCATAGCCTTCTTGAGATGACAACGTCGAAGAGGTCGAGCTGCTTGAGTTGAGGAGAAGAAGAAGGCGGGGCGGCATTGTCTGGGGAAGATAGCGAGGAGCTGAAGCTGGCGCGGTGCTTGGCGTTGGCGTGGCGGGCGCGGACGGCGGTAGAGGCGACATCGTCCAGCTTCAAAGCTGAGCTCCTCGAGCTGATCTAGGGCGGGGATAAGAACCACTCGTCGAACTTGGGTTGGACCTTGCGGTTGGTCTTGAACATGCGGATGTCAAAGGCGTCTGGCTGGCCCGAGTGCGATGAAAGGATCTTGGAGGCTGCGGCCATGCGTTTGCAATCCCGTCGCGAGGCGGTATCGGCAGTGAGGTTGAGGGGCCTTGCGCGGGCGCCACCGCCCGGGAAGCGAGGCGGTCCATGCGGCAGATTTGGTGGGGAGGAGGCCGATGATGGCGAGCAGCATGTCGTCGGGGAGGCTCTTGATGAAGTCGAGCTCGCGGATCACGGTTTTAGCTCGGCGGCCTCCGCTTGTTGGCTGCCTCGCCGTCCATCTCAACCGGTGGCGGCGGCGGTGTACACGTGTCTTTGGTGTGTGTTGTGTGCTTGGGTGTCTTGTGAGTCGTCATACATGCATGCCGCTTGTGGTGGTGAATTGTCTTGTGAGTCGTCCTTCAGCGCAAAAGTTTGTCCTCAATCGCCCTCAATTTACTAGCGTGCGGGGTGCTACCCAGTGGTTTCAACTTTGTTTCCTTCACGCGTGTCGAGATGGGCCTCTAGTTTACTTATTTTCACCCTTGCCACATGGGCGGCACACCAAGATCTGAGAACACGGTGACAACGCAGCATGTGGATTGGTTGACGGTCGACTAAACAATATCTGAGCTATCTGTTGACACGGTGGCGTATAATCCGTCGGTATAGAGTTCGAGTGAGAGGGAGGCCCGTGAGAGATAGCGAGAGAGAGAGAAGAGCTACTCCCTCCGATTCGATAATGTAGTTACAACATTTTTTAAGTCAAACTTTTGAAACTTTGACCAAGTTTATAAAGAAATTACTTATATCTACAATACCAAAGATAAATGATAGTATGAAGTAAGTACATGTTGTGATGAATCTAATGATCGTTCGAGATGTAAATGTTTTTCTCCACATATACCTAGTCAAACTTTTACGAGGTTTGACTTTTCAAAACATCCATATGCTTATGGGCGTGTGAGTCCCTAGAGAGAGAGAGAGAGAGAGAGAGAGAGAGAGAGAGAAAAAAGTGTGTGTGCGTGTGTGAAAGAGACATGGACAACACACGATAAAAGTGGAGAAAAAGCGTCGTGTCTTATGCAAACATATCACACATGCATCTTGACAAGCGGAGGCAAGGTGAGGAGATAGTGTGTGGTTGTTTGGAACGAGAGAGAAGACCCTAGCACGTGGCCAAGAGGGTCGACAAACAAGGAGAGAGGTCGAGAGAGGCGTCTGGAGAAAATGCAGACATGGGGAGGAGAGAGTGTATGTTTGTCATAGAGATCCCTGGAGATCGTGATGGGACTACATGGGTGGGAGATCGAGTGACAAGGTGTGTGCTTGTGATAGAAGATGCCCGAGAGATATCGAGATAGGCGTATGGATGGAAGGAGACAATCGTGTGTTCTGATGGCTAGTAAGAGATAATCATACTTAGGAGGGAGTGCTTGCGCCTATGGCCTGTTTGGATACTCTAACTCAGTTAGAGGTTAGAGTTAGATTCTAACCTGAACTAACTCTAAGTAAAGAGGTGTTTGGATGGCGGGGTTAGATGGGCCGGATCTGGTGAGGCACCTTCACAGGCGGTGCGAGAGGGAGGAGGAGAGGGCGAGAAGCTTGAGGAAGTGGGAGGGATCTGCTGCTGGGGAGGCGAGAGAAAAAGTGTTTATTAGTGGTCCGAGAAGAACTAACCCAAATAAGCACCTCTTGGATGGGTTAGTTTTTTGGATGGGTTAGATGCATCTAACCTAAACTAACCCTCTGTTTGGATCTTTTGGGTTAGTTGACTCCAAACTAACCCAAACTAACTCTAACCCATGGATCCAAGCAGAGCCTATGATGGAGTGAGGATTATGGTACTTAGGGGTGCGTGTCACATGGAGAGAGAACAAGGCGGAGAGTGTTGGATGGGTCTATATGTATAGTGTGGCGAACATGTGTATGTGTGAACGGGGAGATATAAGGCCCGTTTGGCTTGCGTCGTGAGCATCTTTTGCGTGGCACAGGGTTGTGGCTGGATTTCATGCGCTTGTTTGGTTGCTACCCTATGAAAAAAAGCCCGCTGGGCTGGGTTCCTGCACTTTAATTGCTTTGGCTGAACTCCGGACTTTGCAAGTAGCTTTGGCCCAGCGACCGATTTGAGCGCTGGCCGTGCACAGTCGTGCGACCACGAGGCTAACAACAACATGGATGGATATTAGCATTAAATAATTGATGCATGGATTGATTGATGGGGCGTTGATGCTTTGCTGGCGGGCATGAACCAAATGCTTGACACCACACAAGCTGGCGGCGAAATATTTTACATCTCACGTCCACACCGGCGATACCGGCCATCAAGGCATGAGGTCAGTCACGAACCAAACTGACCAATAAAGTTTGAGAGAGATTGAGGAGCCCGATAAGGCTGAGTGGTGCGTCGAGATAGCTGAGAGGGAAAGAGATATTCCATCCGCTCGATAATGCGAGTGCATGTAAATTTTTAGAAGTCAAACTTTGGAAACTTTGATCAGGTTTACGCAAATGTTATTTATATCTACAATACCAAAGATACATCATACAAAACTACATCTCATGGTGAATCTAATGGTATATGTTTGCCGTACTAGATGTAATTCTTTTCTCCCGTACATGGTCAAACTTTGTGATGTTTGACTTTTCAATAAATCTATATGCTATGGACGGAGGAGAGTGCCTCGGTCGAGACAGATCAAGTGCGTGTGAAGGAGAATGAGTAAGTGTGCAAAAAGAGTATGTGTGTGAAAGAAAGTGACAACAAGCGATAAATTAGAGAGAGTGTGTGTTTTTCGTTTCTTATGCGAACATATCACGCATGCATCTCCGAGATGGAAGCGAGGCGAGGAGATACGAAGATAGCTAGTGTGTGATTGTTTGCAGCGGAGAGAGACACCCTGTAGCACATGTCCAATAGAGTCGGCCAACAAGGAAAAAAGGTCGAGAGGGACACATGGATGGCATGGGCGCATGGGGAGGGGAGAGAGGTGTGTTTGTGATAGAGATCCCTCGAGATCGTGAGGGACTATATGGGTGGGAGATCGAGGGAGTGCGTGCGATAGAAAGATGCCCGAGAGAAATCGAGATAGACCATGCACATGTTTGTGATGGAGACTAAGATTAGCTAGTCATATACATATAGGGGGACTGCGTGTGCCTACAATTGAGTGAGAGACCATCATACTTGGCTAGCTGGGCATGAGATGTGTGTGTGTGTGTGCGTGTGAGATGGAGAGAGAGCGAGGAGAGAGATAGAGTTTTAGATGGGCCTGTCAGTGCAGTGAGATATGCATGTGTATGTGTGACCAGTGGATGGAGAGTTTGAGAGAGGGAAGAGAGCTCGAGGGCGACATAGTGGTGCGTGAGAGAGTTCTGGGCAAGAGCCAAGGAATTTGTGTGCGTCGATGAGTGCACCCAAGATATCTAGCTTGGACTAGCTAGAGTATCATACATAGTGTCTGAGAGAGACCTATAGATGGTGTATATATGAATGCGAACTAGAAAGACCCCCCACACACACACACACAGAGAGAGAGAGAGAGAGAGAGAGAGAGAGGGACCAACAAGGTTTTGTGCCGGATCGTGCGTGAGAATTGAAGATTGTCGGCGAGAGAGAGAGAGAGAGAGAGAGAGAGAGAGAGAGGGAGAGGGGAGGTCGCGTTTTATGCATCAAAGGCTGATATAAACCATGTTTCGATATAAACTTGCATTCAAATATTTAAATTGGAGAACATGTTATGCGCAATCCACACATGAGCGGATATATGCGTATATCAAACAAGTTCATTAATTTGACTTTCAACATGTTCATGGAGTACTATAATCTTGTACAACATGCTACTCGATTGAGGTGTTCAATTTTGGATTTAGTTCACTATTTTGACCTCTTGAGCGAGCTAGTTCATTGAATCGAGATATTTCATTTTGGGTTTGATTAGCGTTTTTGAGTGGGTCAACTATTTGTCATATAGTAAATCGCTAGCTAGCGAGCATGTAAAACACATTACTCCGAGCATCATCTCTCCATCTAAAAAAAGTGGCAAGCTAATATTTCAAAATTTGATTCGAATCGACTTGGTAAGGTGAGCGTGGATGCTCGTTCTCCCAAAATTTGAGCGAACCGTTAAACATCCTCTCTGCTCGGTGGAATTCGCCGAAGCAAATAAATGGGAGGCGAAATTACCGTCCTATGTGGGACACGCATCAATTGGCCCGTTGTACATCGAGGTAGGTTAGTAACTTCATCCAAGCGCGCCTTCTCCTCGGCGAAATGACATGTGCGAATAATTCATAAACCATAATTCGGCAAAACACGCTCTCCTCGCCGAAATAGCTCGCGCCCACTATTTCAAAACACGCTCTCCTCTTGAAATCGCTCGCGCCCACTATAGTTCAAAACACGCCCTCCTGCTTGAAATCGCTCCGCCCACTATTTGGGGAGAAGCAAAGTTACTCTACTATCCCGACCCTCGGTACACAGACCCAAGCCGAGAAGCCTATAGGCAAGGGTAGAACTATAACTCCCCTCACATTTCGGACAAATCGTCAGTAAGACATGGTTCCCTCCTCCCAATTCCCCCCGCCCGCCCCATTCATACCTCGTGGGCATCAAATCACCTTCTCCCGGAAGCTCCCTTCTCCCGAGCATGAAACCTCAGCCCCACCTCCATGGCGCCCCCACGCACCAATTTCACAGCCGCCCTCCTCCCTAATGCGGAGGCTTTGTCCAATTGCCGTCGTGCCTTTGGGCGTGTGCCTCTTACTCCGTCTTCTTTGGTGCTGCCTCGGCGGCGGCCGCGTGAACCGTCGTCGGGCGATTCACCCCGCCGTTGTTCACGGCGCGGGCGGCTCAACCGGATCCGTCGAGTCTGGCGCTGCTTCCAGCGTAGCCGTCGACCGTCGCGACATCGCTCTTTCCTGCCGCCGGTCGCCACCGCAGCTTGCGCCCGGCCTCACCGACTTCGGCGGTGGACCTGCCTACTTCACCATGCCGCCGGATAGGTCGCACCCTCATCTCAAATCACTTTATTTAGGCGTCGGTTATGCGAATTTTTATTACGGGCCAATCGATTCCCAATGGGAAGCAGCACCCCTCGGCGGCGGAGCTCCTAGGCTGCCGGTTGGCTGGTGTCTAACGTAAGGTGCGGGGCGCAAGTTTCGCCGTGAGCGGCGCTTAGATGGCTATCTTTTAGAGTTGCGTGGGTTGAAATCTGCTTGCCTGCGGATCTGGATGACGAGGAGTCTTTGTGGATTGGCCGGGGCGGCGCAACCCTGGCGATCTTGATGGGGCGGGGAGCGGGGTTTTGGCCGGGGCCACGGACGGTGGAGGCAGGCTGCTCTGCCGTTGGTCGCTGGCTCTTCGGGGAAGATTCCGAATAGTGTCAGCCGGGAGGCACAAGGCGGCCATCAAGCCATCCGGCGTAGATCGGACAGTACCAAAATAAAATAAAATCGTGTGACCCCAATTTAGTCTTTAGTCAGCAGACGTGTGACCACTCTCGTACCTTGTTGTTGATCTCTTAGTGTATTTCTTGGATCAAAGAGATATGTCGTTCTTAACATTATCGTTATCGCATCTTGAGACACACCGTCTTCCGACTCACAGCTGCTCCAACAAGGGAAGCATACACGGAAGGAGCTATAGTCCCCACTCAGCAGTTCCTGCATCGAATCGCGTGCCCGACATGGACAGCCACAACAAGCTGCGGGGCCATCGACAAGTCGGCACATGATGCTCACTCCTATGGATGGCAGCGGATAGGTTGTACCCTCATCTTACTTGTGTGCAACATTTATGGCTTTGTTATTCATCTAAGCATGGAAAATAGATCATCACATTTCCTTTGTATATTCATCTTGATCTCTTACGGGTCTTGTTAGGGAGTTCACGTTGTTCCATAGTTCAGCTAAGATACTTGTTCTTTAGGTAACGTTGTTCCATAGTTATCATCCATCAACCAATGCTATCCCACAGGCTGGTGATTATAGTATTATACCACTTCTAGTATTACCTATGTTGTTCTTTAATACTTTTGTGTGCCATCTAGTTAATCTAGAGTACAAGCGATACATATTACGTAGCTTTCATCATGTTCTCCCTTTAGTTTATGAGACATGTTGCTGCTAGTTAACCCCAGTCCTACTATTTATGTCGTCTCCTACAGGCACTCATTTACATAAATCTAACTACTAGTTGTCTTCCATGCATATGAGATATAATTGCACACCTTGATATATCCACAAGAACCTCACGGAGCAATGTAAAGGCCAATAAACTTGATGTCAATGATACCCAATATGATGGAACATGTAAAGGCAGTTCTTGAAGACTTGCGAAAGATGATGAATCCTCTTCACCCCACAAGGTCCTTGCTCTAACTTGGCACGTGATATGGGTACAACATGCATATAATGTCTGGAGTGTATCTACTCTGTTGCAATGCCATGTGCTTAGCATCTGATCATGCATGTAAATATGTCATGCCTTCCTGTTTTTGAGTACCTATTCCATTCATGATAACATGTTTTCAAATTCAAATCTTGTCATTCTACTCTATCGCAATGCCATCTGCTTAATTTGGACATCATGCTTCGAATATCTTATGCATTGTTATTCATCGGTATGTACTTCATCATACGCCATACCATGTTTTTTACATTGAAGTGTTGTTCTAGTGCTCTGTTGCAATGCCATCTTATTTTCCCAATCATACACGTGTATGTTGCCTTAGTTATTTACATGCGTATTCCGCTAGCATATAGTTTTACATTCAACTAGTGTTTTTTTCTTTGTGTTGTCTGTCGTATCCTAGCTCTTACACCATACTCCCTCCGTCCGGATTACATGTTGCGAAATGGATAAAAAGGATGTATCTAGAACTGAAATACGCCTAGACCCATCCATTTTTTCGGATGGAGGAATACATGTCAATATGTCATGCCTTTCTATTCTTGATACCTATTCCATCTCTCTGTTGTGCATGTTTTATAATTAAAGCACCATTCTTCTATACAAGGCATGCAAGGGAAGGCGACTATGTTAGAATCGAAGGGTTACAAACAAGGCCTTTGCAAAAGATCCAAACGCCGAGGAGATAATAAACCAACTCCGGTTTTTATAGATCTTGCTCCGGCACGAGAGAAACCCAACTCCTCACGATAATAAGCGATTCGGTGGCCAAAGAACTAGTCCGCTCTAGTTGAGCAAAAATATGTCAACTCAATTCTAAGAAGCGTGTGTGTATCCTTGCATCATGAAATTTTATAGCATCTTGATCATATTTTCTACATGTTTCTTACCCATCTCTCTTTTAGAAAATAAGCACGAGATAGAAGAATTTACGCAATGGTATCGTTTATGAGGAAAGATTCTTGCGAGAATTCTCGTGCTCAATGTAGATGTAAGTACCTATTGTATATCACTATATTTTTACATCAGCATGTATTTTGTTAATCGGCGTGAATCAACCTTTATCGATCTAAATTTAGTTGTAGCAAAATGTATGATTAAAGGCCACAATGTTGATTTTTGTAAGGAAAAGCTGCACAGTAGTTTTGCATCTGAGCTACATGAGTGTACTATCTCATATCGGTGGGTTTGAATACTTTGGTTCTGCGGTGGGTTTTCGGTGTTTTTTCTTGTGTTGTCTGTCGTATCCTAGCTCTTACATCATACTCCCTCCGTCCGGATTAAATGTCGCAGAAATGGATAAAAGCTGGATGTATCTAGAACTGAAATCGCCTAGACCCATCCATTTATTTCGGATGGAGGAATACATGTCAATATGTCATGCCTTTCTATTCTTGATTACCTATTCCATCTCTGTTGTAGCATGTTTTATAACTGAATCACCATTCTTCTATATAAGGCATGCAAGGGAAAACGACTATGTTAGAATCGAAGGGTTACAAACCAGGTCTTTGCAAAAGATCCAGCGCCGAGGAGATAATAAACCAACTCCATTTTCATAGATCTTGCTCGGCCGGAGAAACCCAACTCCCGCGATAATAAGCGATTCGGTGGCCAAAGAACTAGTCCGCTCGATCCGGCAAAAGAATGTCAACTCCATTCTAAGAAGCGTGTGCGTATCCTCGCATCATGAAATTTTATAGCATTACGATCATATTTTCTACATGTTTCTTACCCA
This sequence comes from Aegilops speltoides, assembly GCA_021437245.1. Classification (NCBI taxonomy): domain Eukaryota; kingdom Viridiplantae; phylum Streptophyta; class Magnoliopsida; order Poales; family Poaceae; genus Aegilops; species Aegilops speltoides. Next base: position 17,808 of record JAHHZJ010008707.1, read on the forward strand.
TCTCTCTTTTAGAAAATAAGGTTAAGCGATAGAAGACTTCCTCCATTGGGATCGTATTAGAGGAAAATATCTTGCGAGAATTCTCTGTGCTCCAATCTGATGTAAGTACTGTTGTATATCACTATATTTTACATCAACATGTATTTTGTTAATCGGCGTGAATCTAACCTTTATCGATCTAAAATTAGTTGTAGCAAAATGTTAAAGGCGCCAATGTTGATTTTTGTAAGGAAAACTGCCTGGTAGTTTTGCATACTGAGCTGCATGAATGTACTATCTCATATCACGCACATTATTGAATTGTAGTGCTTCTCTGGTTGCCCATTCATTCATTGTGTCAATGTTGCTTTCGTACTACCTTACCTGGCTGATGATAGCTGTGCCATATTGTGTTAATTTGGTGTAGGCTAGTTGCCCAAACGTTCGTTGTGTCAATGTTGCTTTCCTATTATCTGACTTGGCCAATGATAGCAATGCTAGTGTGTTAATTTTGTGCAGGCTGCTGAAGATAAGAAGACAAACTCTGAAAACAGCAAGGCAACCCCATTGTTTCTTTCCAGTAAATCTAGGCCAGGTAATATGGCAATAACTCATGATTAATCTGTTTGGTTCCGTCCTAATTTATGTTATGATGCGATGGTGAGACACTCTCCACTATCAATAATACAAGCTGCCAAAATCGCCATCTGAATCATTCGGTATCCTCATCTCGAATGCTGCGGAATAAATGTATGTTTGTGAACCAATTAATGGCTGAAGCAATGATGGAAATGGTGGATGAATCGGAGGTGCGAGTCGTGCGACACAACAAGCGATCAATGTTTTGAGAGATAGTGTAGCAAAGCGAAAGAACTTGCCCACATGCTTATGGGCGTCATCTGTCTTGAGGTTGCAGATTGTGGCGTTGTAGATGGTTAGGTTACGCTCATTTATTTGCCTTGGCATCAATCTTTGATTGCCCGATGGATGTAATTTCTGTAATATATCTTTGGATGTGCAACGTTATTCCTGTATGCCGTACCTTTGCGTGATCGGTTTTGGTCACTGTGCATAATTGCTCGTCGTAATGGGCTCAAATTATCTAATTTGGCCTAAAGACATGTCTGAACTTTAGTGGGCCCATTAAGTTAATGGGCGTTACTAGGCGAAAGTTAATGGTCGGCCCTCTTACCTCCGGGTAGATTAACGAGCCGACATCGAAGCGGGCGACAGGTGGCCCCAATTTATTTCACGGACGTTAACGGGCCGTTACTAAGTTTGGGCTACATATGGCCCAACTATCTTTATGAGCCTTTAGCGAGGCGAAAGAGGCAATGAGCTTGTCTTTGGACCATGAAGACCATGGGCAGCTAAGAGGCGAAAGTCGGTCGTATTGTAAATGGCCCAAGCGTGTTGTGGGCCTTTAGCGAACGAAAAAAGCCGGGCTGGTATTGGACCATGAAGGGCATGGGCGTTAAAAGGCCAAAACTAAGGTCCGACTACAAATGGCCCAACTCATTTATGGTCCGTTAACGGGCGAAAAGGCACAGGGCGGGAATTATTTAACACTTAAATGGGTCGCTAAAAGGCCAAAACTCAGGTCCGACTACAAATGGCCCAAGCGGATTTATGGGCGTCAGCAGTGAAAGTGACACGGGCGAGAAAAGTAACACTTAAATGGGCGCTAAAAGGCGAAACTTAGGTCCGACAACAAATGGCCCATCAGTTATGGGCGTCAGCAGGTGAAAGACACACGGGCGGAAATTAGCCCAACATTTAAATGGGTGGCTAAAAGGCGAAAGATGTACATCACGAAAATTGGCCCATCCATTAAATGGGCCGTTAACGGCGAAATCTCATCGGGCGATATTGAGCCCAAATATATAGCGAGACATTAGCGGGCTCGAGCGGCGATGGGCTGCAATGGTGTCAAATCTTTAGCGGGCGTTGATGGGCGAATTGGCACATCTCGTATGGGCCGTGGGCTTAAATGGACTGACACAAGTAGGCCTTATATGGGCGGCTGCTAATTTTACTGGGCGGCCTTTTCACGGAATGGGCCTTTGTTGGGCCGTGCCACGTGTCGACCTATCATAGGCGC
>JAHHZJ010008710.1:0-16981 GCA_021437245.1 Aegilops speltoides
ATTTCGGGGTGGCCCCTACTCGCTTCTGCCTTTGGGGGCGGGCCGGGCATTAAATCCCTTGTCCCTGCCGTCGAGTTAGGTGGGGGCACTATTGATAGGGTTGTACCAACCCTATTTTTACTTTTACCCCTTTCTCTCGGCCACTTTGGTGCCCCTTTGAACTATAAAAAGGGGCCCATGCCGTAGAAGGGTTGACTCTGAGACACCCACCCGCTCTCAAGCAAAACAAATCAAACCGGCGGTGGGTTTTATCTCTCCGGAGGGCTCCGGCAGGGTAAAATCCTGCGTGTTGACCACGATCTGCTCTTTGTCGCCCTCTGTCCCTGCCCGGAAGAAAGGGTTGCCATAGGTGTGTTTCCCGCACTTACCGCATGTCATACTTTGGTTGGGGTATTGTGAGATGGCGGGGACCGACATTCAGCGTCCTTCGGGGTTTCACCGTTCGAGCACTTTGTGCTTAAAGGTGGTGGCGGGTTCTTTCCTCCTTTAAATCAGTGTGCTCGGGTCCTTGGAAGGTTAAAACAGCACCAACGAACTATCGTTGTGGTTTTGATCGTGGTAAACGGTTCTTGCTAAGCCCGTAGCAGCCCGTAAAATTTGCAACAACAAAGTAGGGCGTCTAACTTGTTTTTGCGGGCATGTTGTGATGTGATATGGTCAAGGCGTGATGCTATATTTTATTGTATGAGATGATCATGTTTTGTAACGAAGTTATAAAGCGGGAACCATATGGTTGTCGTTTATTGTAAAATAAGCATACATTTCTTTACTTTATCACTAAGCGGTAGCGATATCGTAAAGCAATAGATGGCGTAACGACAACGATCTACGATGGAGATCAAGGTGTGCGCGGTGGCGATGGTGATCCGCGGTGCTTGAGATGGAATCACAAGCACAAGATGAGATGGCCATATCATATCACTTATATTGATTCATGTGATGTTTATCCTTTATGCATCTTATCTTGCTTTGATTGGCGGTAGCATTTTAAGATGATCTCTCACTAAAATTATAAGTGTGTTCTCCACGGTATGCCCGTTGCCAAAGTTGTCGTCGAGACACCCGTGATGATGGGTGTGAAAGCTCCGTCCATCTACAGGTGCAAGCCAGTTTTGGAGAATACTCGGTTAAACTTGGGAGCCTAATTGCGGATATGGCCTCGGAACCGGAACCGAAAGGTCGGCTGAATCATATAGTAGATATGATCAACATAATGTTTCCCATTGAAAACTACTCCATCTCAGTGATGATCGGTTATGGTTTAGTTGATTTGGATCACGTGATCACTTAGATGACTAGAGATGTCTCTAAGTGGGAGTTCTTAAGTAATATGATTAATTGAACTTAAATTTATCATGAACTTAGTACTGATAGTATCTTGCTTGTCTATGTTTGTTTGTAGATAGATGGCTCGTTTTGTTGTTGTTGAATTTTAATGCGTTCCTTGAAAGCAAAGTTGAAAGATGATGGTAGCAATTACAGATTGGGTCAAGAGATTATCCTCATTCTGCCTGAAAAACTCCAAGAGGGGTTGGAACCTTCTTGGTTGTGGGGCGTTAAAACGTCTGGCGAGCAAAGCGATGACTACTCTATAGTTGATGTGCCATGCTTCGGCTTAGAACGGGTCTTCAAGGCGTTTTGAGCGTCATGGAGCATATGAGATGTTCGGGAGTTGAATTAATATTTCAAGCAAATGCGGATTGAGAGATAAGTCTCAATAAGTTCTATAGCTGCAAGATGGAGAGAATAGTTTCTGAACAATACTCAAAATGTTTGGGTATAATAATCACTTGATTCAAGCTGGAGTTAATCTTCATGATAGTGTCATTGAAAACTCCAATCACGCCACCAAGCTACAAGAGCTTTGTGAACTATAATATGCAAGGGATGAACAAGACTATTCGAGCTCTTGCGATCTGAAAGCGGGTAGAAATCAGAAGGAGCATCAAGTGTTGATGGTCACAAGACCACTAGTTTCAAGAAGAAGGGAAAGGGGAAGAAGAAGGGAACTTCAAAAGAAGGCAACAAGTTGCTGCTCAAGAAGAAACCGTCGGTAAGCAGGCGGGCTTCTCACGTGGACCGGGCGGCTAAGTATTTGGCGGATAAGAAGGATGGCAAAGTGAACAAAGGTATATGTGATATACATGTTATTGATGTGTACCTAACTAGAGCTGTAGTACTTTGGGTATTTGATCTGGTTACATTGCTAATATTTGCCTCAAGCAGGGACTACGGAATAGCGAAACCTGGCCAAGGCGAGGTGACGATGGCGTGGGAAATGGTTCCAAAGTCGATGTGATCGCGGTCGACGCTACCTCTACATCTACCCGGGATTAGTTTTAGACCTGAATAATTTTATTTGGTGCGCGTTGAGCATGAACATTATATCTGGATCTTGTTTGATGCAGGCGGTTATTCATTTATCGGGAAAATGGTTGTTCTATTTATATGAGTAATATCTTTTATGGTCATGCACCCTTGAAAGTGGTCTATTTTATTGAATCTCGATAGTAGTGATACACATATTCATAATGTTGAAGCCAAAAGATGGAGTTGATAATGATAGTGCAACTTATTTGTGGCCTGCCGTTTGGTCATATCGTTAAAAGGCATGAAGAAACTCCATCTTGATGGACTTCGGAATCCTTGATTATGAATCACTTGGTACTTGAACCGTGCCTCATGGGCAAGATGACTAAAACACCTTCTCGGAACTATGGAAGGCAAAGTTTTTAAATCATACATCAGATGTATGTGTCCAATGAATGTTGAGGCTTGGCGGATATCGTTATTTTCTCACCTTCACGATGATTTGGCGGATATGGGTATATCTACTTAATGAAGCACAATCGAAACATTTGAAAAGTTCAAAAATTTAGGTGAAGTAGAAAATCATCGTAACAAGAAAATAAAGTTTCTGATCGATCGTGGAGGAGAATATTTGATTCGAGTTTGGTTTAATTTGAAACAATGCGGAATAGTTTCAACTCACCACCGGAACACCCCGAAATGGGTGTCGAGCGTCTGTCGTCTTTACTTGATATGGTGCGATCTATGATGTCTCTTACCGATTTACGCCGTTTTGGGGTTATGCTTTAAGGGCCGCATTCACGTTAAATAGGGCACCATCAAAATCCGTTGAGGCGGCGCCTTATGAATGTGGTTTGGCAAAAACCAAAGTTTCGTTTCTTAAAGTTTGGGGCTGCGATGCTTATGTGAAGAAACTTCAACCGGATAAGCTCAACCCTCGAAATGTGTCTTCATAGGATACCCAAAAGGTTTGGGTACACCTTCTATCACGGATCCGAAGGCAAGAATTTTGCTAGAATGGATCCTTTCTAGAAGAAGTTTTCTCGAAAGAAGTGAGTGGGAGAAAGTAGAACTTGATGAGATAATTGTATCTACTCCCTTATTGGAAGGTAGTTCATCACGAGCGGTTCCGTGACCTACACCAATTAGTGAGGAAGCTAATGATATTGATCATGAAACTTGAACAAGTTTTTAAACCTCGTGGGTTCAGTGTGCCAGGTGAATGCGGTAATCCTATTTAGAAGTCATGTTACTTGATGATGAACCTCGAACTATGAGGCAGATGAGCCAGATTCCCATAAAATCAGACCAGTCGAGATGGGACCATTATAAAACAAATATGGATTTGGTTAAATTGGATGTCCAAGCCATTTTAAATGGATTTTAAGAAGAAAGGGTGGTAATTTCGCAAAAGTGTTGTTAAAGGTTTTGACAAGTTCAAGGGTTCACGTCTTTTAGTGGTGCAAATCTTCCGAAAGTTGGATTGCGCTTTTGATTAGTTTGGTGGATTCAAAGCATTTTAATGGTTTTAAAGGGATTTTTGGAGGGAAGGTTTTTGTAAATTTACAAAGGTGAAGGGGAAGGTTGAAGCATTAGTTTTTTATGTTGATAAACATATTTTATTAATTTTGGAAATTTGATTTAAAGAAATTGGGATGCATTTTAGATATTTGATAAATTTTAATTGGAAAGATTGAACGTACATAAAGGGCAAAAATTTTCAAAAAGATCTAATTTAAAGGGAAAATTTAAAGGAAATCAAGGCGGCTTAATAGGACTTTCCAAAAGCACATACCTTGACAAAATTTTGAAAAAGTTCAAAATGGATCAAGCAAAAGAAAATTCTTGCATTGCTACAAGGTGTGAAGTTGAGTCAAACTCAATGCGACCACGGGAAGATAGAGAAAATGAAAAATGTTCCTATGCGATAGGCTCTATCATGTATGCAATCTTTGTGTACGGACGGCGTATGTAGCAATAAGGGCAAGGTACCAAAAGTAATCGAGTGGATCACCGGGGGTCAAGAACATCTGAAATACGAAAAGGACTAAGGATATGTTTCTTATATGGAGGTGACAAAGAGCTGGTAAATGGTTACGTCGATGCAAGCTTTGACACGTCGAACGATTCTAAATGCAAACGGATCGTGTTTATATTAAGCGGTGGGCTGTAAGTTGGTGCGGTTCTAAACAAAGCGTCGTGGCGGGATCTACATGTGAGCGGTACATAGCTTACAAGCGCAAATGAAGAGTGCGGATGAAGGAGTTCATTTCCGATCTAGGTGTCATACCTAGTGCCGGGACCAAGAAGATCTTCTTGACAATCTTGGTGCAATTGCTTTGGCAAAGGAATCCAGATTTCACAAGAGGACCAACACATCAAGGGCCTTCAATTCCATTGGGACCAAGTCCAAGTGGGAGACATAGAGATTTGCAAGATACATACGGATCTGAATTTGCGACCCGTTGACTAAGCCTCTCTCACGAGCAAAACATGATCACCCAAACTCCATGGGTGTTAGAATCATTACTATGTAATCTAGATTATTGACTCTAGTGCAAGTGGGAGGGAAGGAAATATGCCCTAGAGGCAATAATAAAGTTATTATTTATTTCCTCATATCATGATAAATGTTTATTATTCATGCTAGAATTGTATTAAGGAAACATGATACATGTGTGAATACATAGACAAAACTATAGTCACTAGTATGCCTCTACTTACTAGCTCATTAATCAAAGATGGTTATGTTTCCTAACCATAGACATGTGTTGTCATTTGATTAATGGGATCACATCATTAGGAGAATGATGTGATTGACTAACCATTCTTAGCCTAGCACTTGATGTTTATTTGCTATTGCTTTCTTCATGACTTATACAAAGTTCCACAACTATGAGTTGTGCAACTCCGTTTCGGAAGAACACTTTGTGTGCTACCAAGCGTCTGCAATTGGGTGATTATAAAGGTGCTCTCTGGTGTTTGAAGGTACATGTTGAGTTGGCATAATTGAGATTAGGTTTGTCCTCCGATTGTCGGGAGGTATCTCTGGGCCCTCTCGGTAATACTCATCACCTAAGCCTTGCAAGCATGTAACTAATGAGTTAGTTATGAGATGGCGTATTCGACGAGTAAAAGACTTGCGATACGAGATTGAACTAGGTATTGGATCGGCGATCAAATCTGGGCAAGTAACATACCGATGACAAAGGAACAAAGTATGTTGTTATCGGTTTGCCGATAAAGATCTTCGTAGAATATGTAGGAACCAATATGGGCATCCAGGTCCGCTATTGGTTATTGACCGAATGGTTTTAGGTCATGTCTACATAGTTCTCGAACCGTAGATCCGCATCAACGTTTGATGTGATTTTTATGAGTTTATAAGTTTTGATGTCGAAGTTTGTTGGTCCGGATGTAATCACGGACATGGAGAGTCTCAAAATGGTGAGACATAAAGATTGATATATTGGGGCTATATTTGGACACGGAAAGGTTCGGGAGTTTTGGAGAAAACGATCTGGAGGTTCGGAACCCGAAGTAATGGGCCTTGATGGGCCCTATTGGAGAAAGAGGGGGCGGCCGGGCAAGTGGCTCCCCTCCTTGAGTCCGAATAGGACAAGGGAAGGGGATCCCCTTTCTTCCCCTCTCCTACTCCTTCCTTCCCCTCCTTCTTGGATTAGGAAAGGGGAAACCTACAGTAGGTTTCCCCCTCCTAAGCGCCCTCCCTTAGGCGGCCCCTCCTCCCTCCCTCCTTTATATCTGAGTGAGGCACCCCATACACACAAGTTGATCTCGGATCATTCCTTAGCGCAAATGAAGGACCATCCTTGTCCTATAAAGCTGGGGAGCACATGCATGCTTTCAAGCAGGATGAGCAAGACTATTCCGAGCTCTTCACGATCTTTGGCATGAGTAGAAATCAGAAGGAGCATCAAGTGTTGATGGTCAACAAGACCACTAGTTTCAAGAAGAAGGGCAAAGGGAAGAAGAAGGGAACTTGGGAAGAGCGGCAAGCAAGTTCTGCTCAGAGAAGAAACTCAATCTGGTCCTAAGCACGAAAGATGCTCTCTGCAAGGAGTGGACTTTGGAGCGGAACTGCCCCAAGTATTTGGCGGATAAGAAGGATGGCAAAGTGAACAAAGGTATATGTGATATACATGTTATTGATGTGTACCTAACTAGAGCTCATAGTAGCACTGGTATTTGATCTGGTTACATTGCTAATATTTGCAACTCGAAGCGGGATTACGGAATAGCGACCAGCCAAGGGCGAGGTGGCGATGCGCGTGGGAAAGCGGTTCCAAATTCGATGTGATCGCGATTGACCGCTACCTCTACATCTACCGTGGGATTAGTTTAAGACTTGAATAATTGTTATTTGGTGCCAGCTTTGAGCATGAACATTATATCTGGATCTTGTTTGATGCTAGAGCGGTTATTCATTTAAATTAGAGAATAATGGTTCTTCTATTTATATGAGTAATATCTTTTATGGTCATGCACCCTTGAAGAGTGGTCTATTTTTATTGAATATCGATAGTAGTGATACACTATTCATAATTTGTACTTGCCGTTTAGGTCATATCGGTGTAAAGCATGAAGAAACTCCATCTTGATGGACTTACGGAATCACTTGATTATGAATCACTTGGTACTTGCGAACCGTGCCTCATGGGCAAGATGCTAAAACACCGTTCTCGGAACTATGGAGAGAACAGATTATTGGAAATCAGCATAGATGTATGTGGTCAATGAGTGTTGAGGCTAGTGGCGGATATCGTTATTTTCTCACCTTCCGAGATGATTTGAGCGATATGGGTAAATCTAATTAATGAAGCACAAATCGAAACATTTGAGAAGTTCAAGAATTTCGGTGAAGTAGAAAATCATCGTAACAAGAAAATAAAGTTTCTCGATATGATCGTGGAGGAGAATATTTGAGATTCTGAGTTTGGTTTACATTTGAAACAATGCGGAATAGTTTGCAACTCCGCCACAGAACACCACAGCGAAATGGTGTGTCGAGCGTCATGTCGTACTTTACTTGATATGTTGCGATCTATGATGTCTCTTACCGATTTACGCTATCATTTTGGGGTTATGCTTTAGAGGCGGCGCATTCACGTTAAATAGGGCACCATCAAAATCCGTTGAGGCGGCGCCTTATGAGCGTGGTTTGGCAAGAAACCAAAGTTGTCATTTCTTAAAGTTTGGGGCTGCGATGCTTATGTGAAGAAACTTCAACCGGATAAGCTCGAACCCAAATCGAAAATGTGTCTTCATAGGATACCCAAAAGAGACTATTGGGTACACCTTCTATCACAGATCCGAAGGCAAGACATTACGTTGCTAAGAATGGATCCTCTAGAAGGTTTCTCTCGAAAGAAGTGAGTGGGAGGAAAGTAGAACTTGATGAGATAAGCGTATCTACTCCCTTATTGGAAGGTAGTTCATCCGAGAACGGTTCCGTGACAACTACACCAATTAGTGAGGAAGCTAATGATATTGATCATGAAACTTGAGAACAAGTTTCTCTGAGCCTCGTGGGTCCACGGTAAGATCCGCACAGTGTGCGGTAATCCTATTGCGGAAGTCATGTTACTTGACCATGATGAACCTATGAACTATGAGGCGATGATGAGCCCAGATTCATAAAATGGCTAGAGGCCATGAAATCGAGATGGGATCCATGTATGAAAACAAAGTATGGACTTTGGTTGACTTGCGATGATCGGCAAGCCATTGAGAATAAATGGATCTTTAAGAAGAAGGGCTGATGGTAATGTTCTTGTCTATAAAGCTCGACTTGTTGCGAAAGGTTTTCGACAAGTTCAAGGGGTTGACTACGATGAGACTTTCTCACCCGTGGCGATGCTTAAGTCTGTCCGAATCATGTTGGCTATTGCTGCATTTCATGATTATGAAATTTGGCAAATGGATGTTAAAGCTGCATTCTTGAATGGATTTCTAGAAGAAGAGTTGTATATGATGCAGCGGAAGGTTTGTTGATCCAAAAGGTCTTGACAAAGTGTGCAAGCTCGGCGTTCCATTTATGGACTGGTGCAAGCATCTCGGAGTTGGAATAAATGCTTTGATAGTGTGATCAAAGCATATGGTTTTATCTGGACTTTTGGAGAAGCATGTATTACAAGAAAGTGAGTGGGAGCTCTGTAGCATTTCTAGTTTTATATGTTGATGACATATTATTAATTGGAAATGATATAGAATTTCTAGATAGCATAAAGGGATACTTGAATAAAGTTTTTCAATGAAAGACCTCGGTGACCTGCTTACATATTGGGCATCAAAATCTATAGAGATAGATCAAGGCGTTAATAGGACTTTCACAAAGCACATACCTTGACAAAATTTTGAAAAAGTTCAAAATGGATCGGGCAAAAAAGAATTCTTGCTGCTACAAGGTCTGAAATTCAGTCAAACTCAATGCCCGACCACGAGAAGATAGAGAAAATGAAAAATGTTCCTATGCTTCAGCCATAGGCTCTATCATGTATGCAATCTTGTGTGCAGACTGGCGTATGTAGCAATAAGCTTGGCGAGGAAGGTACCAAAGTAATCGGTGGATCATGGACAGCGGTCAGAACATCGAATTACGAAAAGGACTAAGGATATGTTTCTCGTATATGGAGGTGACAAAGAGCTAGTCGTAAATGGTTACGTCGATGCAAGCTTTGACACGATCGAACGATTCTAAATCGCAAACCGGATCGTGTTTATATTAAGCGGTGGGCGTAAGTTGGTGCGATTCTAAACAAAGCGTCGTGGCGGGATCTACATGTGAGCGGAGTACATAGCTGCTTAAGCGACAAATGAAGAGTCGGATGAAGGAGTTCATTTCCGATCTAGGTGTCATACCTAGTGCATCGGGACCAAAGAGATCTTCGTGACAATCTTGGTGCAATTGCTTTGGCAAAGAATCCAGATTTCACAAGGACCAAGCACATCAGAGGCGCTTCAATTCCATTCGGGACCAAGTCCAAGTGGGAGACATAGATATTTGCAAGATACATACGGATCTAGAATGTTGGAACCGTTGACTAAGCCTCTCTCCGAGCAAAACATGATCAGCACCAACACTCCATGGGTGTTAGAATCATTACTATGTAATCTAGATTATTGACTCTAGTGCAAGTGGGAGCTGAAGGAAATATGCCCTAGAGGCAATAATAAAGTTATTATTTATTTCCTCATATCATGATAAATGTTTATTATTCATGCTAGAATTGTATTAACAGGAAACATGATACATGTGTGAATACATAGACAAAACTATAGTCACTAGTATGCCTCTACTTAACTAGCTCATTAATCAAAGATGGTTATGTTTCCTAACCATAGACATGTGTTGTCATTTGATTAATGGGATCACATCATTAGGAGAATGATGTGATTGACTAACCGATACATTAGCCTAGCACTTGATCGTTTAGTATCTGCTATTGCTTTCTTCATGACTTATACAAAGTTCCTACAACTATGAGATTGTGCAACTCCGTTTACGGAAGAACACTTTGTGTGCTACCAAACATCACAACATAAGCTGGGTGATTATAAAGGTGCTCTCTGGTGTTTCGAAGGTACATGTTGAGTTGGCATAATTGAATTAGGATTTGTCCTCCGATTGTCGGGAGGTATCTCTGGGCCCTCTCGGTAATACTCATCACCTAAGCCTTGCAAGCATGTAACTAATGAGTTATTTATGAGATGGCGTATTACGGGCGAGTAAAGAGACTTGCCGATACGAGATTGAACTAGGTATTGGATACGAGCGATCAAATCTCGAGGCAATAACTATCGATGACAAAGGAACAAAGTATGTTGTTATGCGGTTTGACGATAAAGATCTTCGTAGAATATGTAGGAACCAATATGGGCATCAGGTCCGCTATTGGTTATTGACGAGAATGGTTTTAGGTCATGTCTACATAGTTCTCGAACCGTAAGTCATCGCTTAACGTTTGATGGCGTTTTATTACGAGTTTATAAGTTTTGATGTACGAAGTTTGTTTGGAGTCCGGATGTAATCACGGACATGACGAGAGTCTCAAAATGGTCGAGACATAAAGATTGATATATTGGGGGCTATATTCGGACAGGAAAGGTTCGGAAGTTTTGGAGAAAAGAGAATCGGAATTCGGAACCCCGGGAAATTGGGCCTTGATGGGCCCTATTGGAGAAAAGAGGGGCTGGCGGGCAAGTGGCTCCCCCTTTTGAGTCCGAATAGGACAAGGAAAGGGGCGGCGCCCCTTTCCTTCCCCTCCCTCCTTCCCCCCTCCTTCTTGGATTAGGAAAGGAGGAAACCTATGGATGGGTTTCCCCTCCTAGGCCCTCCCCTTAGGCGGCCCCTCCTCCCTCCCCCTTTATATCTTGGAGAGGGCACCCCTACACACAAAGTTGATCTATGGATTTCCTTGGCCCAAAGTGAAGGACCATCCCTTGTCCTATAAAGCGGGAGCACATGCATGCTTTCAAGCGGGATGAGCAAGACTATTCCAGGCTCTTGGAATCTTTGAAAGCCAGGAGGAAATCAAGAAGGAGCATCAAGTGTTGATGGTCAACAAGACCACTAGTTTCAAGAAGAAGGGCAAAGGGAAGAAGAAGGGAACTTGGGAAGAGCGGCAAGCAAGTTGCTGCTCGAAAGAAACTCAAAGTCGGTCCTAAGCACAAAGAAGTGCTTCTCTTCCAAGGAGGCTGGACCTTTGAGGCGGAACTGCCCCAAGTATTTGGCGGATAAGAAGGATGGCAAAGTGAACAAAGGTATATGTGATATACATGTTATTGATGTGTACCTAACTAGAGCTCATAGTAGCACAGGGTATTTGATCTTGGTTACATTGCTAATATTTGCAACTTCGAAGCGGGGATTCGGAATAGCGACCAGGCCAGGGCGAGGTGGCGATCGGCGTGGGAAGCGGTTCCAAATTCGATGTGATCCGGGTCGCATACCTCTACATCTACCTTGATTAGTTTAAGACTTGAATAATTGTTATTTGGTGCCGGCATTGAGCATGAACATTATATCTGGATCTTGTTTGATTCTAGGCGGTTATTCATTTAAATTAGAAATAATGGTTGTTCTATTTATATGAGTAATATCTTTTATGGTCATGCACCCTTGAAGAGTGGTCTATTTTTATTGAATCTCGATAGTAGTGATACACATATTCATAATTTGTGGCACTGCCGTTTAGGTCATTCGGTTAAGCCATGAAGAAACTCCATACCGATGGACTTACGGAATCCTTGATTATGAATCACTTGGTACTTGGAACCGTGCCTCATGGGCAAGATGACTAAAACCCGTTCTCGGAACTATGGAAAGGCGATTTATTGGAAATCATACATGGATGTATGTGGTCCAATGAGTGTTGAGGCTTGGCGGATATCGTTATTTTCTCACCTTCGGATGATTTGAGCAGATATGGGTAAATCTAATTAATGAAGCACAAGTCTGAAACATTTGAGAAGTTCAAAAGAATTTGAGTGAAGTAGAAAATCATCGTAACAAGAAAATAAAGTTTCTACGATCGATCGTGGAGGAGAATATTTGAGTTCTGAGTTTGGTTTACATTTGAAACAATGCGGAATAGTTTGCAACTCCCCAACAGAACACCAACGAAATGGTGTGTCGACGTCGTTCGTACTTTACTTGATATGGTGCGATCTATGATGTCTCTTACCGATTCCGCTATCATTTTGGGGTTATGCTTTAGAGGCGGCCGCATTCACGTTAAATAGGGCACCATCAAAATCCGTTGAGGGGCGCCTTATGAGCGTGGTTTGGCGAAACCAAAGTTTCGTTTCTTAAAGTTTGGGGCTGCGATGCTTATGTGAAGAAACTTCAACCGGAATAAGCTCGAACCCTGGAAAATGTTCTTCATAGGATACCCAAAGAGACTATTGGGTACACCTTCTATCCAGATCCGAAGGCAAGACATTGTTGCTAAGAATGGATCCTTTCTATAGAAGGAGTTTCTCCGAAAAGAAGTGAGTGGGAGGAAAGTACAACTTGATGAGATAAGCGTATCTACTCCCTTATTGGAAGGTAGTTCATCACGAAACGGTTCCCGTGACCTTCACCAATTAGTGAGGAAGCTAATGATATTGATCATGAAACTTGAACAAGTTTCGCTTGGCCTCGTGGGTCTTACGGTAAGATCCGCACAGTGGTGCGGTAATCCTATTACGGGTCATGTTACTTGACCATGATGAACCTATGAACTATGAGGCGATGATGAGCCCAGTTCCAAAAATGGCTAGAGGCCATGAAATGAGATGGGATCCATGTATGAAAACAAAGTATGGACTTTGGTTGACTTGCCCGGATGGCAAGCCATTGAGAATAAATGGATCTTTAAGAAGAAGGGCTGATGGTAATTTCTTGTCTATAAAGCTCGACTTGTTCGAAAGGTTTTCGACAAGTTCAAGGGGTTGACTACGATGAGACTTTCTCACCCGTGGCGATGCTTAAATCTGTCCGAATCATGTTGGCTATTGCTGCATTTCATGATTATGAAATTTGGCAAATGGATGTTAAAACTGCATTCTTGAATGGATTTCTAGAAGAAGAGTTGTATATGATGCAGCGGAAGGTTTGTTGATCAAAAGGTCTTGACAAAGGTGCAAGCTCCGCGTTCCATTTATGGACGGTGCAAGCATCTCGGAGTTGGAATAAATGCTTTGATAGTGTGATCAAAGCATATGGTTTTTCTGAGACTTTTGGAGCTTTGTATTTACAAGAAAGTGAGTGGGAGCCTGTAGCATTTCTAGTTTTATATGTTGATGACATATTATTAATTGGAAATGATATAGAATTTCTGGATAGCATAAAGGGATACTTGAATAAAAGTTTTTCAATGAAAGACCTCGGTGACCTTTGCTTACATATTGGGCATCAAAATCTATAGAGATAGATCAAGGCGGCTTAATAGGACTTTCCAAAGCACATACCTTGACAAAATTTTGAAAAAGTTCAAAATGGATCGGGAAAGAATTCTTGCCGTGCTAAGGGTTAAATTGAGTCAAACTCAATGCCCGACCACAATGAGAAGATAGAGAAAATGAAAAATGTTCCTATTTAAGCCATAGGCTCTATCATGTATGCAATCTTTGTACCGGAACGGCGTATGTAGCAATAAGCTTGGTAGGAAGGTACCAAAGTAATCCAGGTGGATCAATTGGACAGCGGTCAAGAACATCTGAATTACAAAAGGACTAAGGATATGTTTCTCGTTATGGAGGTGACAAAGAAGTAATGTAAATGGTTACGTCGATGCAAGCTTTGACAACGATCGAACGATTCTAAATCATAAACCGGATCGTGTTTATATTAAGCGGTGGGCTGTAAGTTGGTGAGTTCTAAACAAAGCGTCGTGGGGGATCTACATGTGAAGCGGGTACATAGCTGCTTGAAGCAACAAATGAAGGAGTCGGATGAAGGAGTTCATTTCCGATCTAGGTGTCATACCTAGTGCATCGGGACCAAAGAAGATTTCTGTGACAATCTTGGTGCAATTGCTTTGGCAAAAATCCAGATTTCACAAAGGACCAAGCACATCAAGGCGCTTCAATTCCATTGGGACCAAGTCCAAGTGGGAGACATAGAGATTTGCAAGATACATACGGATCTGAATGTTGGAACCCGTTGACTAAGCCTCTCTCACGAGCAAAACATGATCAGGCCCAACACTCCATGGGTGTTAGAATCATTACTATGTAATCTAGATTATTGACTCTAGTGCAAGTGGGAGGCCTGAAGGAAATATGCCCTAGAGGCAATAATAAAGTTATTATTTATTTCCTCATATCATGATAAATGTTTATTATTCATGCTAGAATTGTATTAACCGGAAACATGATACATGTGTGCATACATAGACAAAACTATAGTCACTAGTATGCCCTCTTAACTAGCTCATTAATCAAAGATGGTTATGTTTCCTAACCATAGACATGTGTTGTCATTTGATTAATGGGATCACATCATTAGGAGAATGATGTGATTGACTAGACCCATACATTAGCCTAGCACTTGATCGTTTAGTATCTTCTATTGCTTTCTTCATGACTTATACAAAGTTCCTACAACTATGAGTTGTTAACTCCGTTTACGGAAGAACACTTTGTGTGCTACCAAACATCTGGCATTTTGGGTGATTATAAAGGTGCTCTTTGGTGTTTAGAAGGTACATGTTGAGTTGGCATAATTGGATTAGGATTTGTCCTCCGATTTGGGGAGGTATCTGGGCCCTCTCGGTAATACTCATCACCTAAGCCTTGCAAGCATGTAACTAATGAGTTATTTATGAGATGGCGTATTAAGGCGAGTAAAGATACTTGCCGATACGAGATTGAACTAGGTATTGGATTAAAGCGATCAAATCTCGGGCAAGTAACATACCGATGACAAAGGGAAAGTATGTTGTTATCGGTTTGACCGATAAAGATCTTCGTAGAATATTAAAGGAAAATATGGGCATCCGGTCCGCTATTGGTTTTAACCGAAAATGGTTTTAGGTCATGTCTACATAGTTCTCGAACCCGTAAGTCCTTTCAATTTCGATGCGGTTTTATTACGAGTTTATAAGTTTTGATGTACCAAAGTTTGTTGGTCCGGATGTAATCACGGACATGACGAGGAGTCTCAAAATGGTCGAGACATAAAGATTGATATATTGGCGGCTATATTCGGACACGGAAAGGTTCAAGGAGTTTTCGGAGAAAACCGATCTGGGAGGTTCACGGAACCCCAGGAAGTAATGGGCCTTGATGGGCCCTATTGGAGAAAAGAGGGGCGGCCGGGGCAAGTGGCTCCCCTTCCTTGAGTCGAATAGGACAAGGAAGGGGGCGCCCTTCCTTCCCTCTCCTACTCCTTCCTTCCCTCCTTCTTGGATTAGGAAAGGAGGAAACCTACTGATGGGTTTCCCCCTCTAGGCGCACCTCCCCTTAGGCGGCCCCTCCTCCTCCCTCCTTTATATACAAGGGGGGGCACCCCATACACACACAGTTGATCTACGGATCGTTCCTTGCCTGTTGAAGGACCATCCCTTGTCCTATAAAGCTGGGGAGCACATGCATGCTTTCAAGCAGGGATGAGCAAGACTATTCCGAGCTCTTAGCGATCTTGAAAGCCGTGGAGGTAGAAATCAGAAGGAGCATCAAGTGTTGATGGTCGACAAGACCACTAGTTTCAGAAGAAGAAGGCAAAGGGAAGAAGAAGGGAACTTGGGAAGAGCGGCAAGCAAGTTCTTGCTCAAGAGAAGAAACTCAAGTCTGGTCCTAATCACGAAGCAGTGCTTCTCTTGCAAGAGGCTGGACCTTTGGAAGCGGAACTGCCCCAAGTATTTGGCGGATAAGAAGGATGGCAAAGTGAACAAGGTATATGTGATATACATGTTATTGATGTGTACCTAACTAGAGCTCATAGTAGCACTTGGGTATTTGATCTTGGTTACATTGCTAATATTTGCAACTTCGAAGCAGGGATTACGGAATAGCGACCAGGCCAGGGCGAGGTGGCGATGCGGCGTGGGAAGCGGTTCCAAATTCGATGTGATCATGATGCACGCTACCTCTACATCTACCTTGGGATTAGTTTAAGACTTGAATAATTGTTATTTGGTGCGGCGTTGAGCATGAACATTATATCTGGATCTTGTTTGATGCTAGGCGGTTATTCATTTAAATTAGAGAATAATGGTTGTTCTATTTATATGAGTAATATCTTTTATGGTCATGCACCCTTGAAGAGTGGTCTATTTTATTGAATCTCGATAGTAGTGATACACATATTCATAATTTGTGACTGCCGTTTGAAGTCATATCGGTGTAAAAGCGCATGAAGAAACTCCATCTTGATGGACTTACGGAATCACTTGATTATGAATCACTTGGTACTTGGGAACCGTGCCTCATGGGCAAGATGACTAAAACACCGTTCTCGGAACTATGGAAGACAGCATTTATTGGAAATCATACATACAGATGTATGTGGTCCAATGAGTGTTGAGGCTCAGTGGCGGATATCGTTATTTTCTCACCTTCCAGATGATTTGAGCGAGATATGGGTAAATCTAATTAATGAAGCACAAATGCTGAAACATTTGAGAAGTTCAAAGAATTTGAGTGAAGTAGAAAATCATCGTAACAAGAAAATAAAGTTTCTCGATCGATCGTGGAGGAGAATATTTGAGTTCTGAGTTTGGTTTACATTTGAAACAATGCGGAATAGTTTACAACTCAAGCCACAGAACACCACAATGAAATGGTGTGTCGAGCGTCATGTCGTACTTTACTTGATATGGTGCGATCTATGATGTCTCTTACCGATTACGCTATCATTTTGGGGTTATGCTTTAGAGCGGCCGCATTCACGTTAAATAGGGCACCATCAAAATCCGTTGAGGCGACGCCTTATGAGCTGTGGTTTGGCAAGAAACCAAAGTTATCGTTTCTTAAAGTTTGGGGCTCGATGCTTATGTGAAGAAACTTCAACGATAAGCTCGAACCCAAATCGAATGTGTCTTCATAGGATACCCAAAAGAGATGTGGGTACACCTTCATAGATTGAAAGCAAGACATTCGTTGCTAAGAATGGATCCTTTCTAGAAGGGTTTTCTCGAAAGAAGTGAGTGGGAGGAAAGTAGAA
>JAHHZJ010008711.1:0-11450 GCA_021437245.1 Aegilops speltoides
TGATGTTGCCCTCTTCATCTTTCTTCGTTGAATATGGCATGGCATTCCATCCGTCATTGCCTTTTATCTTTTTACTTTCTTGGGATTCGGGATCCCTTTATGAACCCGATTCGGCCGGGGCCTCTCCGGCTTTCCCTTTAACCTTTCCGGTTTCCCTTCTCCTGACTTGGTGAAAGTCAACTAATCCCGGGTGGTTTGGTAATTAATAACAACATATATATCATTGAACTAATTATTTCTTGAGAATATTTAAGTTGGTGATATGGGTTAACAATTGATGATGTGGACCCCTCAAAATGCTAAGGAAAACATTGGCAAAAGCTCAAGACTCTATTTTTGGTTTAGTGATCCAAGATCACATTGAGTCCATAGGAAAGCCAATACTATTAAAGGGATGAGGTTATGATGATGATCTGGTTGCTCAAAGTGCTTAATGATTTATCTCTCAAACTATCGCAATCTTTCATTCCAACATAAACTCATAAGTAATCTCGGTCCCCGATTCCATAAACTCAGTCCTGGAGATGAACCACCTCGACCATATAGCCAAACCCTAGTAATTTGGTTTTCCGATTCCAAACTCGGTCTTACGAAATTGGTGTTAAACGTAACATACGTACTCAAATCGGTGTCAAGATGAAAAATCGGTCCAGAGATTGCAAACCCTAGACTTTGGAAGAATCGGACTAGCAAAGTTGTATTTTCGGTCCCAGAAAATCCCCGTTCAAGATTTGAACTTTGGTCTCACGGTTGTCCCGTTGGCCGAGATTGGTCAAATGTTTAGATTGGATTTTTGTGGAGGCTATAAATACCCTCCACCTCCTCTTCATTAGTGGAAGAGCCATCGAAAACCCCCTCCTACCTTACATTTGAGAAAACCCTACCCTTGTGTTGAGATCAAGTTGCTCCTCCCACCATATGAAACTTGATTTCCCTTCAAGTTGCTTTCCACTCAATTCCTTCCTCCACCAAGCCAAATCAGTGAGGAGGTTGAGTGTTGGGGAATATCATTTGAAGCACAAGAGCAAGGAGTTCATCATCACCAACACCATCTATTACCTTTTGGAGGTGGTGCCTCCTAGATTGTTAGGTGTGCTTGGGCCTCCGTCAAGATGTGGAGTTGAACCAAGAAGTTTGTAAGGGCAAGGAGATCGCCTACCGTGAAGATCTACCCAGTAAGGCTAGTCCTCCGTGGGCGTAAGCCATGATGGCATAGACAAGGTTGCTTTTGGGACCCTTGGTGGAGCCCTCCGTGGACTCTGGCCGTTACCCTCAGGTGGGTTGAAGTCTCCATCAGCGTGGATTGACAATAGCACCACCTATCGAAACCAGAAAAATCTCCGTGTCTCAAATTGTTTGCTCTTCTCCACCTCTTATTTACTACATGTGCTTTACTTTCCTACTACTCTAGAATTGCATGTGTGGGTGATACTTGACTTGCTCATCATTGTGAACTTGCTAAAACTTGTCCAATCAAAGGCTAAACTTTTAAGTTGTCAAGTAGTCTAATCACCCCCTCAGACCCTTTTCCTACAAGTGGTATCGGCTTTGGTCTCCATTGGATTGGTTTCCATTGCATTGGACTCCATAAGCTTGGTTTCACAACCTAGGAGAGTATGGGTCTAGTGAGGTAATTTTTGGGTTTACTTTGATGGTTCAAACTTTGCTAGTTGGAAGCAAAAATGAAAATGCATATTCTTGGACATAACCACGGATGGGGCATTATTTGTGTTGGCTTGCAAGGTGAGTTCTTGAGGAAGGAAAAGTTCGGATCGCGAAGCTGACGGATGAGTTGCGGATGTTTGAACAATGCTCAAGCTTGTGACATTCTCTTCAATGCTTTGTGTCGAGGAGTTCAACAAGATCAGCCGTCTTGAGAATGCAAAGAGATTTGGGATACTTTGGTGTGGAAGGTCCAGTCCGTGAAGGAATCAAAGCTAGATGTTCTTCAAGGTCGACTTGACAAGTTCAAGATGAAGGAAGGTGAAGTTATGAAATGTACTCTAGGCTTGCTCTCATCACCAATGAGATGGCAGGCTTAGGGCGAAGGAACCGATTCATCATCAAGAAGATTCTCGAGCTTTGGATGGAAAGTATGACACCATGTGCACTTTGATCCAAATGGCCAAACTACAAAATCTCAAGCCTACAAGTCATTGGAAGAATTGTTGCTCATGAGATGACACTTAAAGATAAGGAAGAGCTTCACAACAAGTCAAGTGGTGCTTACAAAGCTGCGTTGAAGCTCCCATCCTCAAGTGACAAGCTAGTTTCAATGAAGAGATAAGCCTAATGGTGAAGAACTTACAAATTCTACAAGAGTAGAAGCAAGGAAAAAGCTCAAAGTCTAGATCATATGATGAAAAGAGATCTTCTAGTCGTGATTGGGCTACAATTGTGGAAGCCGGACACTACTCAAATGAGTGTTTCCCACAAGAAAGAAGAATCTCCAAGAAGAAGAAGCTCAAGAAAAGTCGCCTCGAAAAGAGAAGGAGTAGAGATGATCGTTATGAGGAAGACCCTCGGGAAGCAAGGATTAGGAAAGGAAAGACAAGTCATCAAGGAGCTACACAAGAAGAAAACATCAAGCTCATGTTGGTGAATGGGTTTCCGCTCGACTCAAACAATCACTCGAAAAGCTATCACTCCAACTCCAATATAGTCAAGATGAAAGTGTTGCGGTCTTGCTCTGTGTCCTCCAACTCCAACTCCTATGACATATTTGATTCACCAAATGAGGTTGGAAGATGCTTCATAAAAGGCCCCAGGTATCACACCCGATTCATTGACTTTGATAGTGATGAGGATGACTTGCTTGGTGAAGATGAGCTTTTACATGATAAATCTAGTGAGCCAGTAATGATGAACATGCTAGTAGTCTTTATAGTCGAGAAAGAATTGAATGACAATGCTATGAAGGAGATTGAGCGTCTAACTAAAGAACTAAACACTCTTAAGTTAGCTCATGAAACAACTCAAGAAGATCATAGAAGCTCCTAAGATCTCATGAAAGCTCAACGGAAGCTCAATCTAGAGCAAGAACATGAGTTTCTAAAAGCTATCAATGCGATCTTGAAAAAGAGTTCTTCATATCTTGCCAAGCGACTTCTCTTGTCTAATTTCTTGCCACCTATTAAAACTAAGCATGAAAGCATAAGAAAAATTCTTCATCTAGAAGAACATAATTAGTTCTAGTAGTTCTCTTGATTCCACTAACAATGTTTCAAGCCAAGTTTCACTTGAGCGAAAATAGTTTATTGAAAGGATTATAGAAATGTCTACAAAGTCTTGGAAGCAAAGCTTTGAGAAATTGTTATAAACAAGGAAGACAGGAAGAATCAAGGAATTGGTTTTGGGAAGGTTCAGCCGAGGTGTTGAATGGGAAGAAGGTCAATATCCCTCCAAAGTTTGTTTCTCAAGAAAGTATGATCCTACTTCTTCCAATGTGGAACAAGCTCAAGATGACCTTCCCCACAAGACCACAAGCTAAAAGGCAAGGACAAGCTTCAAAGGAGATTGATGCATTCATTGAAGCACCCAAGGCCATGGTCAAGTGGGTTCCCAAGGCAACTTCAAGTTCTCGACAAGCTCAACTACTACCCCAAGGATTCCCATCAAGATGATGTGGATCGAAGAAGAAGAACTAGAGAGTTCTTGAGGTGACTCCCAACATACTTCACTCACATTCATTTTGGCAAGAACTTGCAATCAACTTCCCATCTTGCACTAGTTCATGGAGTCAAACCCTCATGTTGTAAGTCAAGGGACAAGGTAATCATTGTTTTCATGGACATCATCTATTGCTTCAATCTATGTCCATGGATATCCTTGTTTTTCCTTGTGGGACTAACCTGTAGGTTTAAAGTGCCGAATCAAAGGTTGCTCCCAACTCTTGATGATCTTCATCCATTGAGCATCCACATCTTCAACATCTACAGAAGTCTTGCGACAACCCAAGGTTAGTTTGACCCTTTAAAGGGTTCTCACATCAAGGGAGCTTTGCCTAAAATTGAGCTAAAGCATCTTCAAATGATGTGAAAACATTAAACTTTATGTAAAAGTGGTAACCCCGGTTAAGCGATGGTATGACCTATGATCAAATGTTCTCATTTGACTCCTAAATCAATATACTCATATATAGATGACCATCAGCCAAATTGTTGCTAGTTGCTAGTGTTTTGTTTTGGCATGTTTGACACATATTTCATTTGCTATCTTATTGTGTGAGCATGTTGGATGCATGATTTAATCCATTCGAGGACATCCATTTGTTGCTTTGGTCTTTTGGATTTTCTTTTTGACCAAATGGATGGACAAGAATGCCTAATTCCTCCCTAGCTATCTATGCTTTCTTGTCTCAAACTCTATTCATGCTTATATCACAAACTTTGAACAAGACTTTTTGGACCCGGTGAGGAGCACTTTCGCCCCGATCCGTCAAAGCCTAAATTCAAAACCTTCTAAGTACTGGTAAAATATACTCAAATCGGACGGACCGAAATCACTTGGATTGATCTAGGTTTTCCTCGGTGAAACGAGTTCAAATCTGGCGTGACGGTGTTTAGCTTGCGATTAACCATTCGTGCCACGATTTTCCTCGGTCCCCCGGCAATGAAGGTATATATGAGGGCGCGTTGATTATTCCTTCCGCCTCGCCCCAAACCCCCTTTCGTCGCCGTGGTCTCGGATCGTCTGCCGTCCTTTGCGCCCTCGGGTCTCCATCGCCGTCCGGTCAATCTCATCAGCCGTTGCCCCGTGGTGAAACTCCACCAAGTTGGGTGAGTTTCATCCCTCGTGCTTCAACCTCGATCCAATGCCGATAGGTTTTGCCTAGTTTCTTGCCATGTTTGAAATCTTCCTATCCAGATTAGATCTTAGAACAAAATTGGTGAAAATTTTGGGTTAGGTTTCCGGAACACATTCGGTGTGAGATTCTACATTTCGGATGACCGATTTGGCCTCTGGCCATTTTTGCACGGTTAAAAGGTTGTGCAAATCGGTAACAAGTGAGGTTTAGTGAAACCCTAGTGTTCTCGGCTGGGCGAAACCCATTTCGGTCAACGAAAGTGGTGTGAATGGTTTTTAACCTTGTTCACGAATTTAAGACTGGTGGGCAAATGCATTCTGAAAACCTAAAACTGAAGTTTGAACTAATTCATTTGCAAAATCCCTGCGTTTGTGATAACTCTTCTATTGCCTATACCCTTTCTATTCACGGGTTTGGTCATATGATGCAAGTGAACGAACAGTCGAATCAGGTTGAGATTCGAGGTTACAAGTCTGAAGCAAGCAGTTTTGGATGATGGAGAAGGCACCCCAAGTGGTTTACCTCGGTGCCACGGGCAGAAGAAGGAAATTGATGAGGAGGATTGACTTTTTTGAGGAGAATTTCTTCAAACCTAAAGGAAAGTGGTTGCCAAAAGGGCTATCAAAGGACAAACAAAAGAAAACCACGAAGAAAATCCACGATTGCAAAAAAGTGAGCATGGAAGAAAAACCTCCGGCAAGATCGAAAACTTCCAAAGGAAAGGCTAGTTCATGATGAAGGCGTGATGACGATGAGGAAGCACCCCAACCTCCTCGAAGCAAAAGTTGATGGGAGATGCCATCGGCGGGAGCACCCACTAAATCAAAGCCCGGCTCGGCAAAAGGCAGCCGCCAAACCTGTTGCCAAGCCAAAAGCATAAAAATATACCTTGGAAGAAGAAGGACAATGTGCCACCCTTTGAATCGATGAAGAGGCACATGTGTTCTTTGAAACTTAGGAAACTTCCGTTCATAATGATGCTCATCCTCGAGCTGAAAATATGAAGGAAAGGAAGGACAAAGGTCTCGGCTATGGAGAAGGATCCATATGCCACCGGGGAAAGGACGTTTGACTCAAGGTTCCACACAGAGCAACAAGATTTCTATGAGGCAGTGCTCATGGACAAACCAATTTTGACACGGTATGTTTGGAATACATCGGTGAAAAACCGAGACTACTTCCCCATGTGCATGGAGCTTCACGCATGTGGAGTTCTGAGTTGTTGGTTTGGTACTTGGAATGATGAGATGATCATGGGTTCTATGCCCTGAACATTTCTATCCGGATGGCGGTGTATGGATGAGAAGGCGATTCTCTTTTGTTGAAGAATGGAGCGTTCTTTGAATGCTCGATATCAAAGATGATGATGTAGATGTCTATGGAATTCCCAAGAAGAATCACAGTCTATGAAGAACATGTACAATGAGGTACGGACAAGGATGTTGAGATATGGAAGCTTGGATGGTTTATCATCTTGGGGGTCTCCCAACCACTAACACCATTGGGCAACTTTGATGCCCAAGTCGGGAACCACCATGATAAAGGCTATTCTATCAACATGCTGCAAGGATCGGAAGACACCTTTTAGGGTGATGGACACGATAGTTGAGACTATCAAGAGGGTGAAGACGAAAAGAAGGTCATGTGGGTTTGCTCCCATTGGATGCTCATCAATGCCAAGTTTTACGGACACCTACTTTGGATGACCCCACTTGCCCTTGCAGCTGAACATGAAGATAATGAAGTTGTGATGGTGAGGATGCTCCCACTGGAAGGACCGCTAAGGGCGCCAAACAAGCTAAAGGAGAAGGAAGCGGCCGGAAAAGCAAGGCGTTGGAGAACAACTTTTGAAGCCACTCGGAGTTGAACTGTGGCAGCAATGCGTCCGGAGAGTCTTGAGAGGATAGTTGAAGATAAGTTCCATGCTCGGATGTCAAATGGAAGCAGTCGTCAACAAGCAGGCGGACATTGAGGCGAAGAGGGAAAAGCGAGCTCATGAAGGAATGGAAGGTGATCTAGTCGGGATGACTATGGCACTGCTCCGTGCCCTAAAGCCGGATCATTGCTATTCGATGGAGACCCAGGCTACTACATGCCCTCCTCACTCCATGGTCCGGCCCGCTCCGGTGTCTACTCCTCGGCTCCACAGCTTGGAAGCTTTGCGATCGCTATCTCCCTCCATCCAGCGGAGCGGGCCGGGAGTCCCTAGTGCGATTAGCTCTATACCTTCGAACTTTTGGTAACTTGTTGCCAAAGGGGGTGTATAGATCATAGGACTTGAGAGAGAGTGCTCGTTTTTGCTCTTTTTTGCGGTTTTCCTTGAGATACTTTTGAGTTTTGAGACATTTGTGTTTTGATACTCGTTTGCTCTATCTTTGATGAGTGCTTGATCATACTATGTTAATGTGCTTAATGCTTATCATATTCTATCCATATTTTATGATCATTTACTCATGTCTTGGTGATTGGGTGCATGCTATTCATTCTTATCATTTTTGCCTCCACCAAGATGTATGTGACATGGAAAGTGACCCATGATCCTAATCGATTGTGCATTTGCATTCAAGCAAAATCTTAAATAATGCACAAATTTAGGGGCTCTTGCTTATCACATACTTCTCAAAGCGACGATATATTCATTGATTATATCTTTGGCTTTGATCTATTTTGTCATCAATTACCAAAGGGGGATTGAAAGTCAACTAATCCCGGGTGGTTTTGGTAATTAATAACAACATATATATCATTGAACTAATTATTTCTTGAGAATATTTGAAGTTCTTGATATGGGTATGGCAATTGATGATGTGGACCCTCAAAATGCTAAGGAAAACATTGGCAAAAGCTCAAGACTCTATTTTTGGTTTAGTGATCCAAGATCACATTGAGTCCATAAAAGCCAATACTATTAAAGGGATGAGGTTATGATGATGATCTGGTTGCTCAAAGTGCTTATGATTTATCTCTCAAACTATCGGAAAACAAAATCATAAGTAATTCTCCCAATTCCATAAACTCAGTCCCGCGAGATGAACCACCTCAGCCATATAGCCAAACCCTAGTA
This sequence comes from Aegilops speltoides, assembly GCA_021437245.1. NCBI lineage: Eukaryota > Viridiplantae > Streptophyta > Magnoliopsida > Poales > Poaceae > Aegilops > Aegilops speltoides. The sequence continues at coordinate 7,872 of JAHHZJ010008711.1, forward strand.
ATTTGGTTTTCCGATTCCAAACTGGTCTTAAAATTGGTGTTCCAACACTAACATACGTACTCAAATCGGTGTCACGAGATGAAATCGGTCCCAAGATTGGCAAACCCTAGACTTTGGAAGAATCGGACTACGAGATTGTATTTCGGTCCCGAAAATCCCACGTTCAAGATTTGAACTTTCGGTCTCACCAGTTGTCCTTCGGCCAAAGATTGGTCAAATGTTTAGCAGTTGGATTTTTGTGGAGGCTATAAATACCCTCCACCCCTCCATTAGTGGAAGAGCCATGGAAGAACTAACTCCACCACATTTACGAGAAAACTACCTACCCTTGTGTTGAGATCAAGTTGCTCCCTCCCACCATATGAAACTTGATTTCTAGCCTTCCCAAGTTGCTTTCCACTCAATTTCCTCCCCCACCAAATGGTGAGGAGAGTTGAGTGTTGGGGAAATCATTTGAAGCACAAGAGCAAGGTTCATCATCACCAACACCATCTATTACCTTTTGGATTGGTTGGGGTGCCTTGGGAGCCTCCGTCAAGATGTGGAGTTGAACCAAGAAGTTTGTAAGGGAAGGAGATCGCCTCTTCGTGAAGATCTCAGTAAGGCTAGTCCTCCGTGGGCGTAAGCCATGATGGCATAGACAAGGTTGCTTCCGTGGACCCTTGTGGGTGGAGCCCTCCGTGGACTCTGGGTTACCCTCCGTGGGTTGAAGTCTCCATCAGCGTGGATTGCGATAGCACCACCTTCGGAACCACGAGAAAAATCTCCGTGTCTCCAAATTGCGTTTCTCCTCCCCTCTTATTTACTACATGTGCAATTTACTTTCCGCTGCCATACTCTAGAATTGCATGTGTAGGGTGATACTTGACTTCTCATCATTGTGAACTTGCTAAAAACTTGTCCTAATCAAAGGCTAAACTTTTAAGTTGTCAAGTAGTCTAATCACCCCCCTCTAGACATACTTCCTCCTAAAGTGGTATGAGCTTTGGTCTCCATTGGATTGGTTTCCATTGCATTGGACTCCATAAGGGTTTCACAACCTAGGAAGTATGGCGTCTAGTGAGGAATTTTATAGATCCTTACTTTGATGGTTCAAACTTTGCTAGTTGGAAGCACAAAATGAAAACATATTCTTGGACATAACCCCATGGGGCATTATTTGTGTTGGCGCAAGGTGAGTTCTTGAGGAAGGAAAAGTTCGGATGGCAAGCTCCGGATGATTGGATGTTGAACAATGCTCAAGCTTGTGACATTCTCTTAATGCTTTGTGTCTCGAGGAGTTCAACAAGATCGGCCGTCTTGAGAATGCAAAGAGATTTGGGATACTTTGGGAAATAAAGGTTTAGATCGTGAAGGAATCAAAGCTAGATGTTCTTCAAGTAGACAAGTTCAAGATGAAGGAAGGTGAAGAATCCTGAAATGTACTCTAGGCTTGCTCATCACCAATGAGATGGCAGGCTTAGGGAAGGAATAGACCGATTCATCATCAAGAAGATTCTCGAGCTTTGGATGGAAAGTATGACACCGTGTGCAGATCCAAATGATGCCAAACCAAAGATCTCAAGCCCGAAGTCATTGGAAGAATTGTTGCTCATGAGATGACACTTAAAGATAAGGAAGAGCTTCACAACAAGTCAAGTGGTGCTTAAAAGTGGGTTGAAGCTCCCATCCTCAAGTGACAAGCTAGTTTCCAATGAAAGATAAGCCTAATGGTGAAGAACCAAATTCTACAAGAGTAGAAGCAAGGAAAGAAGCTCAAAGTCTAGATCATATGATGAAAAGATCTTCTATGTGATCAAGCTACAATTGTGGAAGACCGGACACTACTCAAATGAGTGTTGACTCCCAAAGAAGAAAATCTCCAAAAGAAGAAGCTCAAGAGAAGGTGCCTCGAAGAGAAGGGTAGAGATGATCGTTATGAGCGAAACCCTCTCGGAAAGCAAGGATTGGAAAGGAAAGACAAGTCATCAAGGACACAAAAGAAAACATCAAGCTCATGTTGGTGAATGGGTTTCCGACTCAAACTCAAACACTCGAAAGAAGCTATCCTCAACTCGAATAGTCAAATGAAAGTGTTGCGGTCTTGCTCTCGTGTCCTCAACTCCAATCCTATGACATATTTGATTCACCAAATGGGAATTGGAAGATGCTTCATGGCAAAACCCCAAGGTATCACACCTGAATTCATTGACTTTGATAGTGATGAGGATGACTTGCTTGGTGAAGATGAGCTTTACATGATAAATCTAGTGAGCCAATAATGATGAACATGCTAGTAGTCTTTATAGTCGAGAAAATGAATGACAATGCTATGAAGGAGATTATCTAACTAAAAACTAAACACTCTTAAGTTAGCTCATGAAACAACTCAAGAAGATCATAGAATCCTAAGATCTCATGGAAGCACACCAAGCTCAATCTAACAAGAACATGAGTTTCTAAAGCTATCAATGCGATCTTGAAGAAGAGTTCTTCATATCTTGAACGACTTCTCTTGTCTAATTTCTTGCCACCTATTAAAACTAAGCATGACAAGCATAAGAAAAATTCTTCATCTAGAAAACATAATTAGTTCTAGTAGTTCTCTTGATTCCACTAACAATGTTTCAAGCCAAGTTTCCTTGAGCGAAAATAGTTTATTGAAAGGGATTATAGAAAATGTCTACAAAGTCTTCGGAAGCAAGAGCTTTGAGAAATTGTTCAACAAGGAAGACAGGAAGAATCAAGGTTGGTTTTGAGGTTCACGCCGGGGTGTTGAATGGGAAGAAGGTCAATATCCCCTCCAAAGTTTGTTTCTCAAGAGAAGAAATGATCCTACTTCTTCCAATGGGAACAAGCTCAAGATGACCTTCCACCACAAGACCACAAGCTAAAAGGCAAGGGAACAACTTCAAAGGAGATTGATGCATTCATTGAAGCACCCAAGGCCATGGTCAAGTGGGTTCCCAAAACTTCAAGTTCTACTTGACAAGCTCAACTACTACCCCAAGGTTCCCATCAAGATGATGTGGATCCGAAGAAGAAAACTAGAGAGTTCTTGAGGTGACTCATAACATACTTCACTCACATTCATTTTGGCAAAGAACTTTGCAATCCTTCCACATCTTGCACTAGTTCATGGAGTCCTAAACCCTCATGTTGGTAAGTCAAGGGACAAGGTAATCATTGTTTTCATGGACATCATCTATTGTGTACTTCAATCTATGTCCATGGATATCCTTGTTTGTTTTGTGGGACTAACCTATGTAGGTATTGAAAGTGCCGAATCAAAGGATTGCTCCCAACTCTTGATGATCTTCATCAACATTGAGCATCCCATCTTCAACATCTACAAAGTCTTCAGACAACCCAAGGTTAGTTTGACCCTTTAAAGGGGTTCTCCATCAAGGGGAGCTTTGCTCTAAAGTTGAGCTAAAGCATCTTCAAATGATGTGAAAACATTAAACTTTATGTAAGTGGTAACCCCACTTGTGCTTAACGATGAGTATGACCTATGATCAAATGTTCTCATTTGACTCCTAAGTCAATATACTCATATATAGATGACCTAGTCATAAATTGTGCTAGTTGCTAGTGTTT
>JAHHZJ010008715.1:0-17458 GCA_021437245.1 Aegilops speltoides
TGAAGGAAATATGCCTAGAGGCAATAATAAAGTTATTATATATTTCCTCATATCATGATAAATGTTTATTATTCATGCTAGAATTGTATTAACGGAAACATAATACATGTGTGAATATATAGACAAGCAGTGTCACTAGTATGCCTCTACTTGACTAGCTTGTTAATCAAAGATGGTTATGTTTCCTAACCATGAACAAGGAGTTGTTATTTGATTAACAAGGTCACATCATTAGTTGAATGATCGATTGACATGACCCATTCCGTTAGCTTAGCACCACGATCGTTTAGTATGTTGCTATTGCTTCCTTCATGACTTATACATGTTCCTATAACTATGAGATTATGCAACTCCGTTTACGGAGGAACACTTTGGGTGCTACCAAGCGTCTGGCATGCTGGGTGATTATAAAGAGTACTACAGGTGTCTCCAAAGGCGGATGTTGGGTTGGCGTATTTGAGATTAGGTTTTGTCACTCCGATAGTCGGAGAGGTATCTCTGGGCCCTCTCGGTAATACACATCACTTAAGCCTTGCAAGCATTACAACTAATGAGTTAGCTGTGAGATGATGTATTCTGAGCGAGTAAAGAGACTTCTTGGTAGCGAGATTGAACTAGGTATTGGATACAAGCGATCGAATCTCGGGCAAGTAACATACCGATGACAAAGGGAACAACGTATGTTGTTATCGGATCGACCGATAAAGATCTTCGTAGAATATGTAGGAACCAATATGGGCATCAGGTCCGCTGTTGGTTATTGACGGAGGCGTGTCTAGGTCATGTCTACATTGTTCTCGAACCGTAGAGTCCATGCGCAAGGTTTCGATGGCGGTTATTATGAGTTTATGTATTTTGATGTACGAAGAAGTTGAGTCCGGATGTGATCACGGACATGAGGAGTCTCGAAATGGTCGAGACATAAAGATTGATATATTGGAAGCCTATGTTTGGAGTTGAATGGTTCGGGCAAAAGCGAATTCTACGAATCTTAGGGAGGTTACGGAACCCCAGAGGTAAATGGGCCTCGGTGGGCCTCGAGGGAGAAGAGGAAGGGCCAGCCCGTGGCGCGCCCCCCCTCCCTAGTCCGAATAGGACAGGAGGAGGCGGCCCCCTCTCTCTCTTCCCCTCCCCCAATCCTATTCCAACTAGGAAGGGAGTCCTACTCGGTGGGAGTAGGACTCCTCAGCCAGCGCCTCCTCTGGGCGGCCGGCCTCCCCTCCCTCCTTTATATCTGGGGGCAGGGGCACCCTAGGACACACAAGTTTGATCTACGGATCGTTCCTTAGCCGTGTCGGTGCCCCCTCCACCATATTCCACCTCGGTCATACCGTGTGAAGCTTAAGCGAAACCTGCGCAGTGAAACATCAAGATCGTCCTGCGCCGTCGTCTTGTGAAACTCTCCCTCGACACTCGGCTGGATCGGATCTGAGGGCGTCATCGAGCTGTCGTGTGTCAAGAACTTGGGCGCGAATGTGGCGCCGGGATCGGTCGGATCGCGAGGAGAGCGTCGACTACTTCCTCTACGTTGTGATCGCTTCCGCTTGGTCTACAAGGGTATGTAGACAACACTCTCCCCTCTCGTTGCTATACATCACCATGATCTTGAGTGTGCGTAGGAAAATTTTTGAAATTACTCGTTCCCCAGCAGTGGCATCGAGCCTAGGTTTTTATGGTTTGATGTTTTGCGAGTAGAACACAAGTGAGTTGTGGGCGATACAAGTCATACTACCTACCAGCATGTCATACTTTGGTTCAGCGGTATTGTGAGATGAAGCGGCCGGACCGACATTACAGCGTGCGCTTCTGCGAGACTGGTTTCACCGCTCGAGCACTCGTTGCTTAAAGGTGACTGGTGGGTGCTGTCTCTCTCACTTTAGTTGAACCGAGTGTGGCTCGCCCGGTCCTTGAGAAGGTTAAAGCGGAGTCTATTTGTGAAATATCGTTGTGGTTTTGATGCGTGGGTGAGGCTGGTTCTTGCTTAAGCCCGTAGCAGCCACGTAAAATTTGCAACAACAAAGTAGAGGGCGTCTAACTTGTTTTGCAGGGCATGTTGTGATGTGATATGGTCAAGGCGTGATGCTATATTTTATTGTATGAGATGATCATGTTTTGTAACGAAGTTATCGGCAACTGGCTGGAGCCATATGGTTGTCGCTTTATTGTATGCAATGCAATCGCCTGTAATGCTTTACTTTATCACTAAGCGGTAGCGATAATCGTAGAAGCATAAGATTGGCGAGGCGACAAGCGATGCTCGATGGAGATCAAGGTGTCGCGCGGTGGCGATGGTGATCATGGTGGTGCTGCGGAGATGGAATCATGAAGCACAAGATGATGATGACCATATCATATCACTTATATTGATTTGCATGTGATGTTTATCCTTTTATGCATCTTATCTTGCTTTGATTGGCGGTAGCATTATAAGATGATCTCTCACTAAATTATCAAAGTGTTCTCCCGGTATGCACCGTTGCCAAAGTTAAATCGTGCCCGGACACCGCGTGATGATCGGGTGTGATAAGCTCTCGTCCATCTAGCGGGTGCAAGCCAGTTTTGCACCGCGAGAATACTCGGGTTAAACTTGGCGAGCCTAGCATATGCGGATATGGCCTCGGAACACGGAGACCGAAAGGTCGGCGTGAATCATATAGTAGATATGATCAACATAAGATGTTCACCATTGAAAACTACTCCATTTCACGTGATGATCGGTTATGGTTTAGTTGATTTGGATCACGTGATCACTTAGATGACTAGAGATGTACATCTAAGTGGGAGTTCTTAAGTAATATGATTAATTGAACTTAAATTTATCATGAACTTAGTCTGGTAGTATTTTGCAAATTATGTTGTAGATCAATAGCTCGCGTTGTTGCTTTCATATGTTTGTTTTTGATATGTTCCTAGAAAATTGTGTTGAAAAATGTTAGTAGCAATGATGCGGATTCGATCCGTGATCGGAGGTTTATCCTCATTCTGCCTGGAAGAATTATGTCCTTAATGCACGCTAGGTAGCGGACCTATTGCGGAAGCGGATGCAAGCGTTATGAGCGTTTGGCTAGCTCAATATGATGACTACTAGATAGTTTAAGTGCACCATGTAACAGCTTAGAATCGGGACTTCAAAGATGTTTTGAACATCATGGACCATATGAGATGTTCGAGGAATTGAAGTTAATATTTCAAGCAAATACCGAGTTGAGAGATATGAAATCTTCAACAAGTTCTATAGCTAAAAGATGGAGAGAATCGCTCAACTAGTGAGCATGTGCTCAGATTATGCAGGTACTTCAATCGCTTGAATCAAGTGGGAGTTAATCTTCGGATAAGATGTCGATTGACAGAATTCTCTAGTCACCATCACCAAGTTAGTAGAACTTCGTGATGAACTATAGTATGCAAGGGATGATGAAAATGATTCCGAGTTTTTCATGATGATGAAATCGATGAAGGTAGAATTCAGAAAGAACATCAAGTGTTGATGATTAACAAGACCACTAGTTTCAAGAAAGGGCAAAGGGATAGAAGGGAACTTCAAGAAGAGCGGCAAGCAAGTTGATGCTCAAGTGAAGAAGCCCAAGTCTGGACCTAAGCACGAGACTAAGTGCTTCTCTTGCAAAGGGACTGGTCCTTTGGAGCAGAACTACCCCAAGTATTTGGCGGATAAGAAGGATGGCAAAGTAAACAAAGGTATATTTGATATACATGTTATTGATGTGTACTTTACTAGTGTTTATAGCAACCCCTCGGTATTTGGTACTGGTTCGGTTACTAAGAGTAGTAACTTCGAAGCGGGAGTTGCGAGAATAAGCGAAACTAGTTAAGGGTGAAGTGACGATGTGTGTTGAAAGTAGTTTCAAGATTGATATGATCATCATCGCACACTCCCTATACTTTCGGGATTAGTGTTGAACCTAAATAAATGTTATTTGGTGTTTGCGTTGAGAATGAATATGATTTGATCATGTTTATTGCAATCGGTTATTCATTTAAGTAAGAGAATAAACTGTTGTTACATTTACATGAATAAAACCTTATATGGTTACACACCCAATGAAAATGGTTCATTGGATCTCGATCGTAGTGATACACATATTCATAATATTGAAACCAAAAGATGCAAAGTTAATAATGATAGTGCAACTTATTTGTGTACTTTGCCGTTTAGGTCATATTGGTGTAAAGCGCATGAAGAAACTCCATCTTGATGGGATTTTGGAATCACTTGATTATGAATCACTTGATGCTTGCGAACCATGCCTCATGGGCAAGATGACTAAGACTCCGTTCTCGGAACGATGGAGCAAACAAGCTGACTTATTGGAAATAATACATCTTGATGTATGCGATCCAATGAGTGTTAAGGCTCATGGCGGGTATCGTTATTTTCGACCTTCACAGATGATTTGAGCAGATATGGGTATATCTACTTGATGAAACATAAGTGCGAAATAGTTGAAAGGTTCAAAGAATTTGAGTGAAGTGGAAAAATCATCGTAACAAGAAAATAAAGTTTACGTGATCGATCACGGAGGCGAATATTTGAGTTCTGAGTTTGGTCTTCAATTAAAACAATGTGGAATAGTTTCACAGCTCCGCCACCTAGAACACCACAATGTTATGGTGTGTCCAAACATCGTAACCGCACTTTATTGGATATAGTGCAATCTATGATGTTTCTTACCGATTTACCAATATCGTTTTGGGATCATGCATTAGAGACAGCTGCATTCACGTTAAATAGGGCACCATCTAAATCCGTTGAGGCGACACTATATGAGCTGTGGTTTAGCAAGAAACCAAAGTTGTCGTTTCTTAATGTTTGGGGCTGCGATGCTTATGTGAAAAAGTTTCATCTGATAAGCTCGAACCCAAATCGAGAATGCGTCTTCATAGAATACCCAAAGGAAATTGTTGGGTACACCTTCTATCACAGATCCGAAGGCAAGATATTCGTTGCTTAAGATGGATCCTTTCTAGAAGGAGTTTCTCTCGAAAGAAGTGAGTGGGAGGAAAGTAGAACTTGATAAGGTAATTGTACCTTCTCCTTATTGGAAAGTAGTTCATCACGAAATCTGTTCTGTGACTACTACACCAATTAGTGAGGAAGCTAATGATGATGATCATGTAACCCGGATCAAGTTACTACCGAACCTCGTAGGTAAACGCAGTGAGATCCGCACAGTGATGCGGTAATCCTGTTACGGAAGTCATGTAACTAGACCATGATGAACCTACGAACTATGAGGAAGCGATGATGAGCCAGATTCCATAAAATGGTTTGAGGCCATGAAATCGAGATATGATCCATGTATGAGAACAAAGTATGGACTTTGATGGATTTGCCGATGATCGGCAAACCATAGAAAATAAATGGATCTTCAAGAGGAAGGCGGACGTTGATAGTAGTGTTACTATCTACAAAGCTCGACTTGTTGCAAAAAGGTTTTCGACAAAGTTCAAGATGTTGACTACAATGAGATTTTCTCAAGCTGTGGCGATGCTTAAGTCTGTCGAATCATGTTAGCAATTGCCACAATTTATGAAATTTGGCAAATGGATGTAAAAACTGCATTCTGAATGGTTTTACGGAGGAAGAGTTGTATATGATGCAACAGAAGGTTTTTCGATCCAAAGGAGCTAACAAAGTGTGCAAGCTCAGCGATCCATCTATGGACTGGTGCAAGCATCTCGGAGTTGGAATATCGCTTTGATGAGCTGATCAAAGCATATAGTTTTATCTGAGACTTATGGTGAAGCTGTATTTACTAGAAAGTGAGTGGGAGCACTGACATTTACGATAAGTATATGTGAATGACATATTGTAGATCGGAAATAATGTAGAATTATTACGCAAAGCATAAAGGAGTGTTTGAAAGAAGTTTTTCAAAGAAAGACCTCGGTGAAGCTGCTTACATATTGAGCATCAAGATCTATAGAGATAGATCAAGATGCTTGATAAGTTTTTCAATGAGTACATACCTTGACAAGATTTTGAAGTAGTTCAAAATGGAGCAGTCAAAGAAAGAGTTCTTGCATGTGTTACAAGGTGTGAAATTGAGTAAGACTCAAAACCCGACCACGGCGGAAGATAGAAAGAGAATGAAAGTCATTCCCTATGCCTTGGCCATAGGTTCTATAAAGTATGCCATCTTTGTGTACCAGATCTATTGTATACCTGCCTTTGTTTTTGGCAAGGGAGTACAATAGTGATCTAGGAAGTAGATCCTTTGGACAGCGGTCAAAATTATCCTTAGTGGAATAAGGATATGTTTCTCGATTATGGAAGTGACAAAAGGTTAAATCGTAAAGGGTTACGTCGATGTAAGTTTTGACACGATGCGGATGACTCTAAGTCTCGATCTAGATACATATTGAAAGTGGGAGCAATTAGCTAGAGTAACCGTGCGAGCATTGTAGACATAGAAAAATTGCAAAATACATAGCGGATCTGAATGTGAAAGACCCGTTGACTAAGACTCTCTCACAAGCAAAACATGATCACACCTTAGTACTCTTTGGGTGTTAATCACATAGCGATGTGAACTAGATTACTGAATCTAGTAAACACTTTGGGTGTTGGTCACATGGCGATGTGAACTATGGGTGTTAATCACATGATGATGTGAACTATCGATGTTAATCACATGGTGATGTGATCTAGATTATTGACTCTAGTGCAAGTGGGAGGCTGAAGGAAATATGCCCTAGAGGCAATAATAAAGTTATTATATATTTCCTCATATCATGATAAATGTTTATTATTCATGCTAGAATTGTATTAACGGAAACATAATACATGTGTGAATATATAGACAAGCAGTGTCACTAGTATGCCTCTACTTGACTAGCTTGTTAATCAAAGATGGTTATGTTTCCTAACCATGAACAAGGAGTTGTTATTTGATTAACAAGGTCACATCATTAGTTGAATGATCGATTGACATGACCCATTCCGTTAGCTTAGCACCACGATCGTTTAGTATGTTGCTATTGCTTCCTTCATGACTTATACATGTTCCTATAACTATGAGATTATGCAACTCCGTTTACGGAGGAACACTTTGGGTGCTACCAAGCGTCTGGCGTAGCTGGGTGATTATAAAGAGTACTACAGGTGTCTCCAAAGGCGGATGTTGGGTTGGCGTATTTGAGATTAGGTTTTGTCACTCCGATAGTCGGAGAGGTATCTCTGGGCCCTCTCGGTAATACACATCACTTAAGCCTTGCAAGCATTACAACTAATGAGTTAGCTGTGAGATGATGTATTCTGAGCGAGTAAAGAGACTTGCGTAGCGAGATTGAACTAGGTATTGGATACCGGCGATCGAATCTCGGGCAAGTAACATACCGATGACAAAGGAACAACGTATCTTGTTATGCGGTCGACCGATAAAGATCTTCGTAGAATATGTAGGAACCAATATGGGCATCAGGTCCGCTGTTGGTTATTGACGGAGGCGTGTCTCGGTCATGTCTACATTGTTCTCGAACCGTAGAGTCCATGCGCAAGGTTTCGATGGCGGTTATTATGAGTTTATGTATTTTGATGTACGAAGAAGTTGAGTCCGGATGTGATCACGGACATGGCGAGGAGTCTCGAAATGGTCGAGACATAAAGATTGATATATTGGAAGCCTATGTTTGGAGTTGAATGGTTCGGGCAAAAGCAGAATTTGGAATCTAGGGAGGTTCGGAAGCCCGGGAGGTAAATGGGCCTCGGTGGGCCTCGAGGGAGGAGAGGAAGGGCGGTGGAGGGGTGGCCGCCCCCTCCCCTAGTCCGAATAGGACAAGGAGGCGGCCCCTCTCTCTCTTCCCCTCCCCAATCCTATTCCAACTAGGATTGGGGGAGTCCTACTCGGTGGGAGTAGGACTCCTCGGCCAGCGCCTCCTCTGGCCGGCCGGCCTCCCCTCCCTCCTTTATATCTGAGGGGCAGGGGGCACCCTAGGACACACAAGTTTGATCTACGGATCGTTCCTTAGCCGTGTCGGTGCCCCCTCCACCATATTCCACCTCGGTCATACCGTCGTGAAGCTTAAGCGAAGCCCTGCTTGATGAAACATCAAGATCGTCCTGCGCCGTCGTCTTGTGAAACTCTCCCTCGACACTCGGCTGGATCGATCTGAGGGCGTCATCGAGCTGTCGTGTGTCAAGAACTCAGGCGCGAATGTGGCGCCGGGATCGGTCGGATCGCGAGGAGAGCGTCGACTACTTCCTCTCGTTGTGATCGCTTCGCCGGGTCTACAAGGGTATGTAGACAACACTCTCCCCTCTCGTTGCTATACATCACCATGATCTTGCGTGTGCGTAGGAAATTTTTGAAATTACTCGTTCCCCAACAAATATAAGCGTTATGCGGCATGCGTCTGAGTCTAAAACGACAACTGCGGGTGCCGCGAACAAGATCCGGATAGGCAAGCACTCTGCGCCCGCTAAAGGCCGGCGAGTGTCTTGAGCGAGTTCAGCGGGAAAGAACAAGCTCAAGATGCCAGCCCAAGCTCGGAGAAAAGTGAAAGGCGCCTGAGCCGAGCTGTAAAACTCCGTCAAGGAGAATCAACGGCTTCATCCGGCATCTATAGTAAGTGCTTGCGAACTCTCTAAGGAAGAAGAGTTGGCGAGAAGCGATTTGACATAATATGTCTTGTAGGTATACTCACGGGCCATCTGCGGAGGAGATGCCCGTATCAATGGTGATCAACTTCGGAATGTTGCAGCTGTTGAGCGAGTTCGTCGAGCGGTGAGTGGCGCCCGTCAGAGCTTTATGGTGAAAGTGCAACTAATCCCGGGTGGTTTGGTAATTAATAACAACATATATATCATTGAACTAATAGTTACTTGAGAATCATTTGAGAGAGTTCAATGATATGGGTATAGCAGGAGGCGAAGAAGTGGACCCCCAAAATGCTAAAGGCAAGCATTGGCAAAAGCTCAAGACTCCATTTTGGTTTAGTGATCCAAGATCACATTGAGTCCATAGGAAAGCCAATACTATTAAAGGGATGAGGTTATGATGATGATCTGGTTGCTCAAGTGCTTAGTGATACATCTCCTAAACTATCGACCTTTCACTTCCATATACACTCATAAGTAATCTCGGTCCCACCAATATTCCAAACTTCAGTCACTGCACGAGATGAACCACCTCAGCCATAATGCCAAACCCTAGCAAACTGGATTTTCCGATTCGAACTCGGTCTCACGAAACATGAGTTGCCAAGCTTACGTAACATACATCATCAAATCGGTGTCACCGAGATGATGTAAGTGAGTCCCACGAAATTGGCATGCTCTTGTCATTACACTGAATCGGACTCAAAGAGATTGCATTTTCAATCCCACATAAAATCCGCGTTCACATTATTTGAACCTATCGGTCTCACGAGTTGTCAACCGGTCCCACGAGATTGGTCAAATGTGTGTAGCAGTTGGATTTTAATGTGGAAGCTATTTATACCCCTCCACCCCCTCTTCATTAAGTGGAAGAGCCATCGGAAAGAACTACCACTCCTACCTTACATTTCCCAGAGAAACTACCTACCCTTGTGTTGAGAATCAAGTTGCTCCTCTCCCACCATATGAAACTTGATCTCTATCCTTCCCAAGTTGCTTTCCACTCAATCCTTTCTTCCACCACAGCCAAATCAGTGAGGAGAGTTGAGTGTTGGGGAGATTATCATTTGAAGCACAAGAGCAAGGAGTTCATCATCATCTACAACATCTATTACCTTTTGGAGGTGGTGCCTCCTAGATTGGTTAGGTGTGGCTTGGGAGCCCTCAAATCGAGATGTGGAGTTGAACCAAGAAGTTTGTAAGGGCAAGGAGATCGCCTGCCTGTGAAGATCTGCAGGTAAGGCTAGCCCTCTCCGTGGGCGTGAGCCATGATGGAATAGACAAGGTTGCTTCTTCGTGGACCCTTAGTGGGTGGAGCCCTCCGTGGACTCTGATGGCCGTTACCCTCCGTGGGTTGAAGTCTCCATCAGCGTGGGAAATGCGATAGCACCACCTACTCGGAACCACGAGAAAAATCACCACGTCTCCAAAATTGCGTTTGCTCTTCTCCACCTCTCTTTACTACATGTGCAATTTACTTTCCGCTGCCTATACTCTAGAATTGCATGTGTAGGGTGATACTTGACTTGATCATAATTGTGAATCTGCCAAAAACTGTCCTTTATCAAAAGGCAGAATTTTATATTGTCAAGTAGTCTAATCACCCCCCTCTAGACATACTTCGATCCTACAAGTGGTATCAGGCTTTGGTCTCCATTGTATTGGTTTCCATTGCATTGGACTCCATAAAGCTTGGTTTCACAACCCCTAGGAGAAGTATGGCGTCTAGTGAGGTAATTTTTGTATGAGGTCCTTACTTTGATGGTACAAATTTTGCTAGTTGGAAGCATAAAATGAAAATGCATATTCTTGGTCATAATCCAGCCGCATGGGGCATTATTTGTGTTGGTATGCAAGGTGAATTCTTCAAGGAAGGAAAAGTTCCGGATGGCGTGGCTTCTAGCGGAAGAATTGCGTTGTTGCAAAACAATGCTCAAGCTTGTGACATTCTCTTCAATGCCTTGTGTCGAGGGGAGTTCAACAAAATCAGCCGTCTTGAGAATGCAAAGAGATTTGGGATACTTTGGTTGAAATGCCGCGAAGGTACCGAGTCAGGTGAAGGAATCAAAGCTGGATATTCTTCAAGGTCGACTTGACAATTTCAAGATGAAGGATGGTGAAGAAGTGGCTGAAATGTACTCTAGAAGCACTCTCATCACAAATGAGATTGCGGCTTAGGAAGCGAAGGAATGACCGACCGATTCATCATCAAGAAGATTCTTAGAGCTTTGGATGGAAAGTATGACACCATGTGCACTTTGATCCAAATAATGCCAAACTACAAGAATCTCAAGCCAATCGAAGTCATTGGAAGGATTGTTGCTCATGAGATGACACTTAAGGATAAGGAAGAGCTTCACAACAAGTCAAGTGGTGCTTACAAAGCTACAAGTGATGCTCCCACAACCTCAAGTGACAAGTTAGTTTCCAATGAAGAGATAAGCCTAATGGTCAAGAACTTCAACAAATTCTGTACAAGAATAGAAGCAAAGAGAAAGCTCAAAAGTCTAGGTCATATGATGAAAAGAGATCTTCAAGTCGTGATCGAAGCTGCTACAATTGTGGAAGACCGGACACTACTCAAATGAGTGTCGGCTCCCCACAAGAAGAAGAATCTCCAAGAAGAAGAAGCTCAAGAGATGAGGTCACCTCGGAAAGAGAAGGAAGGAGAGATGATCGTTATGAGCGAAGACCCTCTCGGAGAAGCAAAGGATTAGGAGAGGAAAGACAAGTCATCAAGGAGCTACACAAGAAGAAAACATCAAGCTCATGTAGGTGAATGGGTCTCGGCTCAAACTCCGACAATCAATCAGAAGGAAGCTATCACTCCAACTCATTCTGATCAAAATGAAGGTGTTGCGGTCTTGCTCTCGTATCCTCCAACTCCAACTCCTCGACTTATTTGATTCACCAAATGAGGAATTGGAAGATGCTTCATGGCTAAAGGCACCAAGGTATCACACCACTGATTCATTGACTTTGATAGTGATGAGGATGACTTGCTTGGTGAAGATGAACTCTTACATGATAAAATCAATGAACCTAGTAATGATGAACATGCTAGTAGTCTTTATAGTCGAGGAAAGTCGAATGACAATGCTATGATGAAGGAGATTGAGCGTCTAACTAAAGAACTAAAACTCTTAAGTTAGCTCATGAAACAACTCAAGAAGATCATAGAGAGCTCCTAAGATCTCATGAGAAGCTCAAACGAAGCTCACTCTAGAGCAAGAACATGAGTTTCTAAAAGCAATCAATAGCGATCTTCGAAGAAGAGTTCTTCATATCTTGCCATAAGCGACTTCTCTTGTCTAATTTCTTGCCACCCATTAAGACTAAGCATGACAAGCATAAGAAAAATTCTTTCTCTAGTAGTAACAATAACCATACTAAATCCATATGTTGTTGCTTCTAGTAGTTCTCTTGATTCCACTAACAATGTTTCAAGCCAAGTTACACTTGAGCAAGAAAATAGTTTATTGAAAGGGATCATAGAGAAGGTGTCTACAAAGAGCCTTCTGCGGAAGCAAGAACTTTGAGGAAATTGTTAGCAAGCAAGGAAGGCACCGGAAGAATCAAGGAATTGGTTTGTGAGCGAAAGTTCAACGCACGAAGGTGTTGAATGGGAAAGAAAATCGATATCCTACTCACAGTTTGTTCCTCAAAAGGAGAGTATGATCCTACTTCTTCCAATGTGGAACAAGCTCAAGATGACCTTCCACCACAAGACCACAAGCTAAAAAGGCAAGGACAAGCTTCAGAGGAGATTGATGCATTTGTTGAAGCACCTCAAGCCATGGTCAAGTGGGTTCCCAAGGAAGCGTCAAGTTCTGCTTCGTCAATCAACTACAACCCCAAGGATTCCCATCAAGATGATGTGGATCGAAGAAGAAAGAACTAGAAAGTTCTTGAGGTGACTCATCAACATACTTCACTCACATTCATTTTGGCAAAACTTGTGCAATCAACTTCCACATTGTGCACTAGTTCATGGAGTCACAAACCCTCTTGTTGGTAAGTCAGGGACAAGGTAATCATTGCTTTCATGGACATCATCTATTGTGAACTTCAATCTATGTCCATGGATATCCTTGTTGTTCCTTGTGGGACTAACCCATGTAGGTATTGAAAGTGCCCGAATCAAAGGATTGCCCCCAACTCTTGATGATCTTCATCAACATTGAGCATCCACATCTTCAACATCTACATGAAGTCTTCTCGACAACCCAAGGTTAGTTTGACCCTTTAAAGGGGTTCTCACATCTAGGGGAGCTTTGCTCTAAAAATTGAGCTAAAGCATCTTCAAATGATGTGAACACATCAATGCTTTATGTAAAAGTGGTAACCCCACTTGTGCTTAAGCGATGAGTATGACCTATGATCAAATGTTCTCATTTGGCTCCTAAGTCAATATACTCATATAAAGATGACCTAGTCATCGACAAATTGTGTGTTAGTTGCTAGTTTTGGTTGTGCATGTTTGACACATATTTCATTTGCTATCTTATTGTGTGAGCATGTTGGATGCATGATTTTATCCATTCGAGGACATCCATTTGTTGTTTTGGTCGTTTTGATTTTTACGACCAAATGGATGGACAAGAATGCCTAAAATACCTCCCTAGCTATCTATGCTTTCTTGTCTTAAATTCTATTCATGCTTACATCACAAACTTTGAACAAGTCATTTTGGACCCTCAGGTGAGGAGCACTCGAGACCACCGATCCGTCAGGGCTAATTTCCAAAACCTTCTAATTGATTTGGTCGGACCAACTCACTCAAACTCGGTCGAACGAAAGCATTTAGAACGATCTAGATTTTCACCTCGGTGAAACCGAGTTGTGATTTTCGGCGTGACGAAGTGCATAACGCCTAGCGAGTTATCCATCTCAGTGCCACCAGTTTACTTCGGTCCCACCGGCAACAAAGGGTATATATACTCAGGGGCGTCGTGCGTTGATTTCTCCTTCAAGCGTTTTGCCCCACCTTCTTGCCGTCGCCTTGGTCTCCGGATCGTCGCCGTAAATGCTTTATGCGCCCTCGCCGAGTCTCCGTCGCCGTCAGCGGACATCTTCTCAGCGCCGTTGCGCCGTGAAAAACTCCACCAAGTTAGGGTGAGTTTGATCCCTCGTGCTCCATCTCCGATTCAATGCCGTTTGGATTGCCTAGAATCTTGCCACGATTGAAATCTTCACTGTACACAGTTAGTTCGTTTGAACTAGATTGAGTAAAAGCTTTAGGGTTAGGTTTCCCGAACACATCTCGGTGAGACCGACTTTATAGTTTCGGTATGACCGATTTGGCCTATGGCCATTACCTTTGCACCTTCGGTCCAACGAGTTGTGCAAATCGGTGTGACGAAATGAAAATTCATGAAACCCTAGTGTTTTCGCGGGACGAAACCCACTTTGGTCAACGAAAGTGGTGTGAAAACTCTGTTTAACACTTGGATTCACGAATCTTAAACTTCGTCGGCAGAAATGTCTTCTGTGAAAACCTAATACTAGAATTTGAACTCATTTTTTTGCAAAATACGCAGGTTTGTGATGACTCTTCTTCTCTGCCTACACCTTATCTATTCACGAGGTTGTCGGCCATATGGATGCAGTGGATCGAGAACAGTCGAGACACCCATTCGAGACATTCGAGGCGAGGCACTAGTCCGATCCTAGCAGCTCATCGATGATGGTGAGAGGAGTACACCAAGTGGCTTGCCTCCTGCAGCCACGAGCAAGAAAGAAGAGGAACTCGGATGAAGAGGACTCAGATTTTGTTGTTGAGGAGGTGACCTCAAAGCCTAAGAGGAAGGTTGTTGCCAAAAGCAACAAGGTCGACAAACTAAGAAGAGGCGCACGACAAAGTCAAGCGATCAACTGTTGCCAAGAAGCTGAATTTGGGAGAAGCATTTGCAAGCAAGGTGAAGAAAACCTCCAAGAAAGAGGTTAGTGCATGATGCAGCGCAGAAGATGAGGATGAGGAAGCAATTCTATGCCACAGCTCACTTCTACCCGATGGGAAGATTGTATGGATGGTGAAGGTCAAAGATTTTCTTCTTCGTTGAAGAATGGGCAGAAATTCTAGATGCTCGATTAGCGAGAAGTTGATATTGATGTATATGGGATTCAAGAAGAATCATGAATCCATGAAGAACATGTACAAAGAGGTTCGACAAAGGATTTGGGAATCTGGAAGCTGCTCGATCTACTATCTCGAGGCAGGCCTATCTACCACCAATACCATTACGAGGCATACCTTGATGCCCAAATGCAGAGATCATCGCATGATCGGAGGATACTCTATCAACATGCTGCACATACTTGATGAAAGCACCTTTCAAGGTGATGGACTTGATGGTAGAAACCATTAAGAGAATTGCGGTGACGAGAAAAGGTCATGTGGATTTGCCCTGATTGGATGCTTATCAATGCCAAGTTTGGCATGGGCACATTCTTGTTGGATAGAGAACATTTGCCGTTGCAGCGAGCATGAAGACAATGTTGTTGTGATGGATGAGGAGGATCAACATCTGTTGAAGGTCAAGCCAAGATTGAAGCTGCTAAGAGAAGCGTGACGGCGCTAAACCAAAGAGTTTGGAGAGCGATTCTTGAAGCTACCCAAAGTTGAACAACGCACATCGGCATTATGCAGTCTCGGAGAGCTTAGAGAGGATAGTTGAGGACAAGATCCACGCTCTAGGCGTGAAGGTTGTTGAAGTGCAAGTATTTGTCAACAAGCTTGAGGCGACATTGAGGAAGCAAAGCGGGAGAAGGAAGAGCTTATCGTGAGATGCGAGGATGACTTAGTCGGATGCTTATCAACAGGTCTCCGGTTCCCATAGGACCCGATCATTGCTATTCGATGGTGACACGGGACTACTGACTTGACACCTCCACAGTTTCAGCATTGCTCCTACTCGGCTCGGCTCGGTGACCCTCCTCCGCACAAACATCAGTGAAGTCTTGAGATCTTGTCATATCCACTCGACATCAACCGAGCCGGGAGCCCGTGAGTCCCCGTGGCAACAGCTCTATGCTTTTTCAAACTTTTGGTAACTTGTTGCCAAAGGGGAAAAGTGTATAGATCATAGGACTTCGAGAGAGAGTGTTGTTGTCTTTGCGCTTTTGCTCTTTCGTTCTTTCTTTGAGATACTTTTGGTTTTGAGACATTGAGTGTGTTTGATACTCCGTATTCTACCTTAATGAGTGCTTGGTGTACTATGCTTTAATGTGTGTTAATGCTTATCATATGCCATTCCTATCTTGTATGACCATTTACTCATGTCTTGGTGATTGGGTGCATGCTATTCACTCTTATCATTTTGTGCGCTCCACCAAGATGTATGTGACATGGAAGAGTGACCCATGATCCTAATCGATTGTGCATTTGCATTCAAGCATAAATCTTAAATAAAGCACAAATTTAGGGAGCTCTTG
This sequence comes from Aegilops speltoides, assembly GCA_021437245.1. NCBI lineage: Eukaryota > Viridiplantae > Streptophyta > Magnoliopsida > Poales > Poaceae > Aegilops > Aegilops speltoides. The sequence continues at coordinate 16,052 of JAHHZJ010008715.1, forward strand.
CTTATCACATACTTCTCAAAGCGACGATATTATTCATTGATTATATCCTTTGTCAGCTTTGATCTATATGTTGTCATCAATTACCAAAAGGGGAGATTGAAAGTGCAACTAATCCCGGGTGGTTTTGGTAATTAATAACAACATATATATCATTGAACTAATAGCTACTTGAGAATCATTTGAAAGTTCGATGATATGGGTATGGCAAGGGTGAAGAAGTGGACCCCCAAAATGCTAAGGCAAGCATTGGCAAAAGCTCAAGACTCCATTTTTGGTTTAGTGATCCAAGATCACATTGAGTCCATAGGAAAAGCCAATACTATTAAAGGGATGAGGTTATGATGATGATCTGGTTGCTCAAGTGCTTAGTGATACATCTCCTAAACTTTCAGCAACTTTCACGCCATATACACTCATAAGTAATCTCGGTCCCACCGATATTCCAAACTTCAGTCCTGCAAGATAAACCACCTCAGCCATATGCCAAACCCTAGCAAACTCGGATTTTCCGATTACGAACTCGGTCTCACGAAAAATGAGTTGCCAAGCTTACGTAACATACGTCATCAAATCGGTGTCACGAGATGATGAAATCAGTCCCAAATTGGCATGCTCTTGTCATTACGAATCGGACTCACGAGATTGCATTTTCGGTCCCAGAAAATCCCAACGTTCACATTATTTGAACTATCGGTCTCACCGAGTTGTCAACCGGTCCCAAGATTGGTCAAATGTGTGTAGCGTTGGATTTTATGTGGAGGCTATTTATACCCCTCCACCCCTCTTCATTAGTGGAAGAGCCATCGAAAGAACTACCACTCCTACCTTACATTTACGAAGAGAGACTACCTACCCTTGTGTTGAGATCAAGTTGCTCCACTCCCACCATATGAAACTTGATCTCTAGCCTTCCCAAGTTGCTTTCCACTCAATCCTTTCTTCCCACAGCCAAATCAGTGAGGAGAGTGGAGTGTTGGGGAGATTATCATTTGAAGCACAAGAGCAAGGAGTTCATCATCATCTCAACGTCTATTACCTTTTGGAGGTGGTGCCTCCTAGATTGGTTAGGTGTAACGCTTGGGAGCCTCCGTCGAGATGTGGAGTTGAACCAAGAAGTTTGTAAGGGCAAGGAGATCGCCTACTTCGTGAAGATCTACCCAGTAAGGCTAGCCCTCCGTGGGCGTGAGGCCATGATGGAATAGACAAGGTTGCTTCTTCGTGGACCCTTAGTGGGTGGAGCCCTCCGTGGACTCTCTGGCCGTTACCCTCAGTGGGTTGAAGTCTCCATCAGCGTGGAAGTATGATAGCACCACCTATCGGAACCACGAGAAAAATCCCTCTCCAAAATTGTGTTTGCTCTTCTCCACCTCTCTTTACTACATGTGCAATTTACTTTCCCGCCTATAC
>JAHHZJ010008716.1:0-52902 GCA_021437245.1 Aegilops speltoides
GAACCACCTCGCCATAAGCCAAACCCTAGCAAACTCGGATTTTCCGATTACGAACTCGGTCTCCTTTGAAACATGAGTTGCCAAGCCGTAACCTACATCATCAAATCGGTGTCAAGAGATGATGAAATCGATCCCACAAAACTAGCATGCTCTTGTCTTTGCCGAATCGGACTCACGAGATTGTATTTTTGGTCCCAGAAAATCCCAGTTCACATTATTTGAACTATCGGTCTCACGAGTTTCAACTTCGGTCCCACGAGATTGCTCAAATGTGTGTAATGGTTGGATTTTGTGGAGGCTATTTATACCCTCCACCCCTCTTCATTCGTGGAAGAGCCATCGGAAAGAACTACCACTCCTACCTTACATTTACGAGAGAGAACTACCTACCCTTGTGTTGAGATCAAGTTGCTCCACTCCCACCATATGAAGCTTGATCTCTAGCCTTCCCAAGTTGCTTTCCTCAATCTTTTCTTCCACCAGCCAAATCGGTGAGGAGAGTTGAGTGTTGGGGAGATATCATTTGAAGCACAAGAGCAAGGGTTCATCATCATCTACAACATCTATTACCTTTTGGAGGTGGTGCCTCCTAGATTGGTTAGGTGTGCTTGGGAGCCTCAAGTCATCGAGATGTGGAGTTGAACCAAGAAGTTTGTAAGCAGGAGATCGCCTACTGTGAAGATCTACCCGAGTAAGGCTAGCCCTCCGTGGGCGTGAGCCATGATGGAATAGACAAGGTTGCTTCTTCGTGGACCCTTAGTGGGTGGAGCCCTCCGTGGACTCTACTTGCCGTTACCCTCAGTGGGTTGAAGTCTCCATCAGCGTGGAAATGCGATAGCACCACCTACTCGGAACCACGAGAAAAATCATTGCGTCTCCAAATTGCGTTTGATCTTCTCCACTTCTCTTTACTACTTGTGCAATTTACTTTCCTGCCCATACTCTAGAATTGCATGTGTAGTGTGCTACTTGACTTGTGTGTTATGCAAAATCTGCCAAAATCTGTCCTTGATAAAAGCAAATTTTTATCTTGTCAGTAGTCTAATCACCCCCCACTAGACACTCTCACCTTCTTGATCCCTCAATTGGTATCGAGCTTTGGTCTCCATTGCTTTGGTTTACACACCATTGGAGGAAGATGGGCGTGTCTACGTTTGGGAGTGTTAGCCATAGAGTGCCTATTCTTAATGGAGTGTCCTATAACTCGTGGAGGATTGAAATGCTTATTATCTTTAAGACATACAATTTGCAAATATGTTGAGAACCCCTATGTGCCTCCATTTGACCCCTTGCACCCTACCATGGATGAAGAGCTTGATTTGCCGTAACCTTAGGGTAAATCTTATCATTAGAGGTTACCCGATAACCTTAAGCTCGTTACAAACTTTGAGTGCGCCTATGCTATGTGGAAGTTCTTGGAAGAACTTTATCGGACTACTCTTTGAGAGGTCTTGATGAAATTCTATACAAAACTATTGAATTTGATATGATCAATGATCCCAACTTTGATAAATGCTTCTTTGAGCTTGTGATCTTATGAAAAATAAGGGTGATCGGTCTTATCAATGTTCTAATTAGAAATGCTCTTGTATTGCATTCCGATGATTATTGTCACATTGACAAAACTAATGCAAGTAGTTATCAAATTGACCTAGGTGTTGATGATGAACAATCTATGGGTCAATATGATGATGAGCATGAGCATGATGATGATTACTCCGATTAGGACACGAGCTAGACAAGATCATGAAGAATCTCAATCTTATGGCAAATCGAGAGACTACATGTCCGTGGAAAAGAGTGGATTCTTGATAGTGGATGCCTTGACCACATGAGGAGACAAAGACATGTTTGAGAGCTTGCAAAGAGCGATGGTCCAAAGTATGTGACTTTTGGAGACAACTCCAAGGGTAAGGTACTTGGCCTTGGTAAGGTGGCCATATCTCATGATAGCTCTATTCAAAATGTCATGCTTGTAGAATCTCTTGGATACAATTTACTTTCCGTGTCTAGATTAGTGACTTTGGATTCAATGTGCTATTCACAAGTAGATTGCTAAGTCTTTCGTCGTGACAATCATAACATGGCGTTTACGTATCGTAGAGGTGATCTATATATTGTTGATTTCACTAAGCCAACCTATAGCTTGCTTCATTGCTAAATCCGCTAAGGTTGGTTATGGCATAGAAGGCTTGGACATGTTGGTATCGTAATCTAGACAAGCTGATCAAAGGTGATCATATTCTTGGCGTTAAAGATGTTTTCTTTGACAAAGATAGACTTTGTAGTGCTTGTGAAGCGGGAAAACAAGTAGGTGGAAGTCATCCGTGAAGAACATCATGACCACAAGGAGACCGGCTTCTCCATATGGATCTCTTCGGTCCCAATGCTTACAAAAGCCTTGGTGGTAACTCCTTTGGTCTAGTTATAGTTGATGATTATTCAGATTACGTGGGTATTTTCCTTGATGACAAATCGCGAGTTGAGAGAATCTTCAAAACCTTTGCGAAATGCCCAAAATCAATTTGAGGTGAAGATCAAGAAAGTTTGGAGTGACAATGGAGCGGAGTTCAAAACGCCAATGTAGACTCTTTTCTCGATGAGGAAGGATTCTACATGAGTTCTCGACTCGTACACTCCTCGACAAAATGGAGTTGTTGAGAGGAAGAACCGAGCAGCTCATAGAGATGGCGAGCGATGCTTGATGAATACAAGACAGAAGCATTTAGGGGAGCGGTCGAGATAGCTTGTCATGCTATCAACAGGCTCTATCTTCATAAGCTCCTCGGCAAGACATCATCTGAGCCCCTCACGGTAACAAACCCCAAGTGGGATACTTTCGTGTCTTTGGTTGAAATGCTATATCCTTGATAAGCATCGTTGGTCTAAATTTGCTCCTAAAACTCATGAAGGCTTTTTCTTGGTTATGGATCAAACTCCCACACCTACCGTGTCTACAATAATTTCACCGAAAGGTTGAAGAGGCGGTACGTGAAGTTGATGAATCTAATAGCTCATAAATAGAGAAAATGCCTATTGATGTAGGAGACAAGGACCCATCGGAAGCTATCCAAGATTTATCTATTGGAAAGATCCGTCCCATGGAAGTGAAGGAGAGTACCTCATCTACATATGTGGAGCCCCCTACCTCACGGCGAGATGAACTGAAGGCAACATGGAGGCCTCCACAAGTGGAACTCACCAAGATGAGGAAGTGCAACAAGAAGATCCCCACAACCTCCTTCTCCACCGCCTCAAGACAACACCAACAACAATGAAGAAGAAGAAGAGGAAGATGAAGATGATGAGGAAGCTCAGCCACAACCTCAACAAAAGCTATCCAGAGTCCGAGCAAGAGTCAAGAAAGACCATCCCGTGGAACAAATGATGAGCGACATCAACTCAGGAGAATTACTGCTCTAAAACTAAGCAGCTAACTTTTGTGAGCATTACTCATTTATCTCTAGTATTGAACCTATGAAGGTAGAAGAAGCACTTGAAGACCGGATTGGGTGAGCGCTATGCCGAAGAACTTCACAACCGAGAGGAACAAGGTATGGACTTTGGTAGAAAGCCCAGGATGATCAAAGCGTCATTGGAACCAAATGGTTGTTTGAACAAGCAAGATGAAGATGGACAAGTCATCTGCAACAAGGCTCGTCTGTAGCTCAAGGTTACACACAAGTCGAAGGTATGGACTATGGTGAGACCTATGCCCCGTTGCTAGACTTGAGTCCATTGCATTCTTCTTGCTTATGCCAATCACCATGATATTACTCTCTATCAAATGGATATCAAAAGTGCTTTCCTAAATGGTGAAATTGAGGAGGAAGTATTTGTGAAACAACCTCCGGTTGTGAATCCCAAAAAGCCTAATCATGTTTACAAACTTCACAAAGCTCTTTATGGTCTTAAACAAGCTCCTAGGCGTGGTATAAATCTTGACCAAGTTCCTTATTGAAAAAGGCTTTGAAATTGGGAAAATTGATTCTACTCTTTTTACTAAAAGGGTTAATGGAGAACTATTTGTGTGCCATATCTATGTTGATGATATTATATTTGGTTCAACTAACCCTCATTTTAGTGAAAATTTTGGGAAGCTAATGTCGGAGAAGTTTGAGATGTCCATGATGAGTGAACTCAAATTCTTCCTTGGGTTGCAAATCAAGCAATCTAAGGAGGGTACCTTTGTCTCACAAACAAAGTACACCAAGGATCTCTTCAAGAAGTTCAACATGCAAGAAAGCAAAGGTATGAGAACCCCCATGCCTACAAGTGGACATAATGACTTGACAAAGATGGAGAACCCGTTGATCGAAAGGTTTACCGATCTATGATTGGTTCTCTACTATATCTCTGTGCTTCTCGTCGACATAATGTTGAGTGTATGCATGTGTGCTCGATATCAAGCAGCCCTAAAGAATGTCATTGTGGCGCCCCGATTTAATCGTACACTAATCATGCGCATAAGCGTGTATCGATCAAGATCGAGGACTCACGGGAAGATATCACAACACAACTCTAAAAGTAAAATAAGTCATACAAGCATCATAATACAAGCGGGGGCCTCGAGGGCTCGAATACAAATGCTTTCGATCATAGGCGAGTCGGCGGAAGCAACAATATCGAATCGAGACATAAGTTAAACAAGTTGCCATAAGATGGCTAGCACAAAGCGGGATACAAATCGAAGAAGCGCGAGCCTCTTGCACAGGATCCTCTAAACTACTCTGGCGTCGTCGGCTTTGACACTGCGTAGTAGTAGGCACCTCGATGTAGTAGTAAATGCGTAAATCGGGTGGCGTCGGCTCTGAGCTCCAACATCTGGTTCGACAACGAGAAAAGAAAGGAAAAGGGGAAAAGGGGAGAAAGCAACCGTGAGTACTCATCAAAGTACTACTTAAGCAAGGAGCTACACTACATATGCATGTGTATATGTGTAAGAGGCCATATCGGTGGGTGAGCTGCAGAATGCGAGAATAAGAGGGGATAGCTAATCACAGTCGAAGACTACATGCGAGCCTCAGTCTCATGACATGTAGAGAGAGTAGATTGAAATCCTTCAAGTAGCATCTCAAGTAGCATCTCAAAGCATCTCGTAGATCATAGCATAATCCTACCGGCGATGGGGGTTTTTTTTAGTTTTTTTTTTTAAAAAATTTGGAAAAGGGTTTTTGGGTTTTTTTAAAAAAAAAAAAAAAATTTTTTTTTTTTGGGGGGGTTTTTTTTTAAAAGAATTGGGGAAGGAAGCCCGGGGGGGGTTTTTTTCCCCCCCCGGGGGGGGGGGGGGAAAAGGCCCTTTGGGGGGAAAATTAAAAAAAGGGGGTTTGGGGAAAAAAGGGGCCCCGGGGTTTTAAAAAAAAAAAAAGAAAAAAAAAAAGGGGGGGGGGGAAAAAAAATTTGAACAAACCCTTGGGGAAGAAAAAATTTTTAAATTTAAAAAAAGGGTTTTGGGTTGCCGGGGGAAAATTTAAAAAAGGGGCCCGGGAAACCCCCTTTTTTGGGGGGCGGGGGGCATTTTTAATTTTTTTGGGGGGGGGGGAAAAAAAAAGGGGAAAAGGGGGGAATAAAAAAAAAATTAAACAACCCCTTTTTGGGATTTAAAAAAAAGGGGGGTTGGGAAAGGGAATGCGAAATAAGAGGGGATAGCTAATCAAGCCGAAGACTCAACGCAGCCTCGTCTCCAGCATGTAGAAGGTAGATTGAAATCCTTCAAGTAGCATCTCAAGTAGCATCTCCAAGAAGCATCTCGTGAGCATAGCATAATCCTACCGGGATCCTCTCCTCGGCGCCTGTTGAGGCGATCACCGGGTTGTATCAAACACGGAAGGGTGTGTTTTATTAAGTATCCGGTTCTAGTTGTCATAAGGTGAGGTTCAACTCGGGTTCCTTTTAGGGGACCGGCTATTGAATAGATTAATCTTCCTGCGGTGCACCACATAACCCAGCGTCCCATTTGGCGGACACACTTTCTGGGTCATGCGGCCTCGGAAGATCAACCGTCGCCCCACCTAGGCCTGTGAGAGGTCAAACCAGGGTCTAAACCTAAGCGCGGAATGCGGGCCCATCCACACACACTTGCGTTCGACGGGCGGACCTAGCCTAGTGGCGTTCGTCCAATCCGGCGCGCCCTTTCCGTCGGGACGTCAAGAAGGCCGGTGATACCCGGCGTCGGGATACCCATAACTTCTCCCGTAGATGGTTAGTGCGTATAGACCAAATGGCGGACTCGGATCAAATACCAAGATCTCGTTAAGCGTGTTATTATGAATCAACCGCGGGCCGGATCGAGGCGAGCCCACCTCTCACCTGGCGGTCTCAACCCTTCCTTCGCTCCATACAAAATCCACCAGAGGGCCGTGGGACAAAGGTCCTTTCATTAATCCGTGAATCACTCGGGTACTCTTGAACAAGACTTTAGTCACCATCTTATAGTATGTATGTATGAATGGTATATACCGTGATCACCTCCCGGTGATCACGGCCCAATAGTATAGCAAGGCCCTTGACAAGAATGTAGGGCCAATGATGATAAACTAGCATCTGTACTAAGCATTTAGGAATGCGGTAAAGGTATCAGCATTTAGCAACAATGTCGGGCTATGCATCGAAATAGGATTTCGGCGGTAACATGCTACACTACTCTAATGCAAGCGTATAGGGAGAATAAGGCGATATCTGGTGATCAAGGGGGCTTGCACGGTTGCTCGAGACAAGGAGGGCCATCTTGATTGTAGTCGAACACCGGACATCACCGGTCTCGAGTCTGGGAAAAAATGGGAGAGGAACACAATAAATATGAGCAAATCAAAGCATCACAAAGCGTAACAAGACAATCGCGGTTGTTATTGTTCCCTTAACGGCGATGGGTGAAATCCGTGAAAGGAAACATCAGGAAAATATTCGGTGTTTGGGTTTTGAACAAAAAGGCCGGAGGAAAGTTGCGTGTTGGCATGCTAGGGGTGTGTGGCGGACGAGCGGGCTGCGTGCGAATTTCTCGTCGTTAAAGCAACTTTCATGTAGAAAGTATTTTCATCGAGCTCGGTTTATTTTATATGATTTTCTAAAGATTTTATTAATTTACGGAATTTAATTAATTATTTAATTAATTCGAAAATGAAATAATGACATCGGCATGATGTCATCTTGCGTCGGCCGTTGGTTGGTAACGACGATGGGTCGATGGGACCCACGTCATCCTTTTTTAGACTTAATTGGGGTTTAAGCAAAAAAAAACTACTACTTAATTAAACTAGCAGTTAAAGATTAATTAATTAGGGTTAATTAGCGTAATTAATTTAATTAATTAATTAAGTTTAATTTTTTAATATTTATCATTTATTATTCTTTTCCTTTTTTTAAATCCCTTTTTTTTACGGTTGGTGGAGGGCCCAAGTGGTCGAGGCCCATCTTGAACTGCCGGGTGGTGCAGGACCAGGGCCAAAGGCCGGGCCATCTCCGCGATGGTTTGGGCGGTGGGGTGGCTCGGTGGCCGCCGAGTGAAGGGCCAAAGGCAGCGCCGGTGGCGGTGGCCCGGGTTTGCCAGTGGGGGCCGGGTTGGAGGCAGAGGGCGGGAGCCGGGGAGGCCGGGTGGCGTAAAGGGCGAAGCCGGCCGGGCCGGTGGAACAAAAAGTTGGCGGTGAGCAATGGGTTGATGGTCTGGGGGTCTTGGCGTCTGAGACGGGGAGAGGGGCGTGGCCCTCCGGCGTTAATGGCGGGGTCGGCGTGGCTGAACCGTCGAGGAAACAGGGGCGGCGTTCGTAGGGGAAAAGCAGGCGGTGGGGAAGGAAGGCAGCGATGGCTTCGGCGTGTCCGGCGGCGTCGAGCGTCTGGGGCCGCCGGTTGGCCAAACTGGGTTGGGCTGGTCCGGGGGGTGGAAGGGGCAGGGTTGGCCCGTCCGTTGTGGGGGGAAAGCGGGTGGTTGGGCGGAGGTGGGGATGGGGGGGTGGGGGGGCCCCATCCGGATTGGGCGGGGAGGGGAAAACCCCGGTTCCCGGTTTTATTTTTTAGGTTTTAAAATAAGGTTGATTAAATGGGCCCAAAACCTTGGCCAAAGGTTTAACCCCAAATAATTATAATTTCTTTTTTCCCTTTTTTTGTTTTGTTCTTTTCCTTTCTTTTTTTAATTTTATTTAGTTTTATAAAAATTGGGTTTTCCTTAAAATTAAATTAAATTAATTTCCCATTTAAAAATTTTAACCCAAAATTTTTTGTTTGCATTTTAATAAAAATTTACCAAAACATTTTGATTTGCTTAACCTCTGGTTTAATTAAAAATTGTAAATTTAACCCTTTTATAAAAAATTTTCTCCAAATTTAAAGGAATTAAATTGGTTCACAAATTTAAACAATTTTTTTTGCTTTTAAAATGGTTTTTTTTGTTTATTTTTTGAATATGAATTTGAAATCGGTTCCCGGGAACTCCACTTTTACGAATAGGTGGGTGGCAATCATTAGCGAAGGTTCCTTAAGGGTAAATACCGGGCCGTCACAATTCTCCTCCATTAACAAAGAAAACCTTGGGCCGAAGATTTAAGAAGCGGAGGGTAAGGTTCAGTTCTGAAATTTTAAAACCGGGTTTTGGTCTTGGTTGTTCCTCTCGGAAGGTGGTTGATTTACCGAGTCCTTCAAATTTCTTTGGTAGGGTTCAGATGAAATTTCGGTTTCCTTTTTGGGGCCCCATGTTTTTTAAAAATAGGGAAGGTGCATCTTGATAGGGGCTTAAAGGGGTAATTTCATTTAAAAAATTTATCCAAGAAGGGAACAAGAACCATTTTCGGTTGAACGAGGGGCCAAGGAAAGTTTCCCATCGGGGTTGGAAATTCATCAACAATAGAAGCGGGTCTTCTTGTGAGGTTGTACCAGGGTGTTTACATACGGTGAATTATCTTTTAGATCATATAGATCATAACAAGATTAAGCAAAACAATAGAAATGAAAATATGATCTCCGGATTAAAGCGAACTATGGTAAGGAAAATGTGTCTAAACACATGTTTTAGGGTTATATCATTCCCAAGGACAAAGTAGAGCATGATATCCATGGCCGGGATAGAAAGTAGATAACCTTTTAGGTAAGGGAGAGGATTTCATGACATTACCCAAACAACGGTGTTTGGATAATTGAGCAAGAAACATTTGGCATTGGGCTTCAAATGTTCTTGTTGAAAATCGAATTACCATAGACATGCTTGAGATAGCATTGACATGGTCTTCAAGCAAAGGTCGGACTTTGGATAGGGAAAGATCCATTAGGAACAACTTGTAGAATTAGTCTTACAATTTCCTCATGGAAGAATGAATAACCTTGCTAATAAGGAAACTATAACGGGGTCATCCGGCCAAGTGTCTTGGGCATGCCATCACCTTACGGGTCATAAAAGACCGGTGTTATAACTCTTGGAAAAATGTTCCAACCATCATATTTGGGAAGATTCAGATCGATCGGTGTTAGGATACCTCAAACTCCGATGCTTGAGGAGAAAAGGTGCGATACAAATTGTCGAGATGACATCGAAGATTCTCGGGAGATGAACCATGGAAGCTAGTTCGAAACAAGAGTTCATCGGTAAACCAGCGAGAGGATGAGGAGGTGGCTGATGGAATCAAGACAATTCATCGAGATTAACAAAAGATGTGTTTCCAAATTATGTGAACAAGGAGATAACATTTGTCGGATCAAATGGTATCATGATGTATGCTCGAGGAAAACATACACAATTAAACATTGGTTGAAAGGTGCACCGAAATATGGGCTGGGTTGCACAACCAACGTCGGAATGGTGATTCAATAATCAAATGTTTAAGAATGAACAGCCAACCATTAACTTCAAAGCAATAGGGTTGCTAGAAGGGCGAATCCAAATAGCACCGTTCATCTGTTGGTATCTGGTTAGAACCAACACGGGGACCAATAAAGAATGGTGATGGCGAAAACATCATGCCACAAGAATTTCTTAAGAGGTGGTGAAATTCTCCGACATTCTTGACATAAAAGGTGGTAATATTCCAAGGTAAAGAAGAACAATCTTTGGTAGCAAGGATCTCAAGGTACAACACAAAGCGAACAAGTTTGTGTTGGAGGGAAGCATTAAAGTGGTTGATGATAGCAAATCATCGAGGGGCAAGGATGGTATTTCCCATCATGAATTTGATTGATATCCGGAAGAGCCAGAATGGTGATGGTGATCATCACAAATTTTATCGAGAGGTTTCATGAAGATGTAATCGGACATCCACTACATCAAGTAAAAGGTGATCGCAAAGAATTTTTTTTAACCACGGATCGACACCAGCTCGGAATCAACCTTGTTGTTCAAGGTGGAATGATAAGGCGAAAATCAACATAAACAGCTCATCATCGAAGGTTGTGCTCGAGGATTAAGGACCGGGTAGCCAGTTAAATTTAAACCGATAATGATATAGCCGATCGGGCTAGGAATGACGAAGGATTATTTAACTTGTAAGCAATGAAAATTACTTTGAATCGAAGTCGGAATCGATTCACTTATCGGTGTTCTCGAGTGAAATAATTTAGAACCGGAAATCTGAAATCGGTGAAGTAATAATAGATGAAGACTCATAAAACAACCACAGTTCTTAGATATTCTCGAGATACCGGGGAGATCAAGGTAGAGGTTGGATGGTGTATTGACTTGCAAAAAGACAAGTGTTTAAACTTGCGAAAATGGTATTTAAAGGAGAACATGGTGGAACCACGATCATAAAGGATCGAACCACGGATACTAGAAGAACTTATAACAAGGGGTAATTACTTTTCGAGCTGCTTCCATGATAAGTTATACATCGTGTCCATGGGCATGAGCATAAGGTTCAAATTGACTCCACTTCTTCAATGTATATCCTTCCATTCACTTCTGCTTTCCGAAGAAGTTGTAGTGTTGAAATTTTATTCGGCAAAATACCGGAAGTGTATGACCGTGAAAACTTTGAGTTCACACATACTAAGGGCGGCATAGGTTCAACCCATCGGGGCATCTTAGGAACATATACCACAATTTTGAGGGTAATTATCACCAGGCCAAAAAGAGGTGGTTAGCCAAATCCGAGAATAGGATTTACCAATGGCATTAAGTATCGGGAAAGAACTTCCAAAGTGAGTGAATAGGAAGGGCGTTGTCGGATAAAACCCAACAAAGGCCACGGTCCCCGGGTGATGTGAGCACCCACACAATCGAAAGAAGAAACAATGCAAAGGCATTGGAGTATAAAACAATGACTAATTCAAAGCTTGCAAAAAATTTTATGATTTCCAAATCAAGGGATCGAAGCAATCGTTACGATTGAAAGCGAATAAGTTCAATAGACTTAGAAACACAACCGATCAAGGCATTGATTGGTGAGAACCATCTCATATCCAAATGGCGTCTAAGCGGAAGGATAATCAGGGATTCGACTAATGATTGTGAACATTCTGGCGTATTGAATCAATGGACTCAAAATGGCGGTGACAAAGGATGCCAATCGATTACTATACTTATGGGATTAATCATAATGAAAGCAAACAAGAAATTCGAGCAATAGGTTCTTTGAGGATTTTGGAAGATCGAATGGTATTTTGAAGATTTTTGGAAACACATGAACAAGCGGGGATGGCGGATACTCGATAAAGGAGAAATTATCCGTGGGGTATTCATGCGCAAGGCTGGGGATGCATAAAGAATTCTCGGAATATCGAAGAGCACCGGGACATCTTGTAATAACAAAACAGCGGGGATGACAATATGAGCGATAGGTGTAAGTAGTTATCGGAGGGGTTTATCGAGGAAGTGAATTGCAAAAGCGATGGCACATAGTCTCGAGCACATCGTAAGTATCTTGGAATCTTACAGTGCGGCGGTTCATGGTAAGCGGGGCTTTAGAGAAAAGTACTTGCGAAACCTAAAGTTAGTTTTGTTTTAGCAAAATCATTTAACCCGAATAGAAGAGAGCTCGAGTCCCGAGCAAAGATCAAGGAATAAAAGATCCTAATACACCCAAATGGCGGCGTGGGCCTATAGGCCCACAGCCATGTTAATAAAGGTTTTCAATGACTAGACTCAACCCGGCCAAGGAGTTGGAAAGGGGGTTCCTGAGGATCGGCTCGATACCAACTTGGCGCCCCGATTTTCGTACACCTAATCATGCCAAAGCGTTGCGATCAAGATCGAGGACTCACGGGAAGATATCACAACACAACTCTAAAAGTAAAATAAGTCATACAAGCATCATAATACAAGCCGGGGGCCTCGGGGCTCGAATACAAATGCTTTCGATCATAGGCAGTCGTAAAGCAACAATATCTGAAATCAGACATAAGTTAAACAAGTTGCCATAAGATGGCTAGCACAAGCCCAGGATACAAATCGAAAAAGCGGGGCCTCTTGCAGGATCCTCTAAACTACTCTGGCGTCGTCGGCCTTTGGCGTAGTAGTAGGCACCTCGATGTAGTAAAATTAAATCGCGGTGGCGTCGGCTCTGGGCTCCAACATCTGTTGCGACAACCGGAGAAAAAGAAAGAAAAGGGGGGGAAAAGCCCGTGAGTACTCATCAAAAGTACTTAAAACAGGGCTACACTACATATGCATGTGTATATGTAAAGGGCCATATCGGTGGGTGAGCTGGAATGCGAAATAAGAGGGGATAGCTAATCCGTCGAAGACTAAACCGGCACCTCCGTCTCATGACATGTAGAAGAGGTAGATTGAAATCCTTCAAGTAGCATCTCCAAGTAGCATCTCCAGAAGCATCTCGGTGTCGCATAGCATAATCCTACCGGATCCTCTCCTCGGCGCCTGTTGAGAAGCGATCACCGGGTTGTATCGGCACTTGGAAGGGTGTGTTTTATTAAGTATCCGGTTCTAGTTGTCATAAGGTCGAGGTACAACTCCGGGTCGTCCTTTCGGGGACACGGCTATTGAATAGATTAATCTTCCTGCGGGTACCACATAACCCAAAGCGTCCCATTTGGCGGACACACTTTCACAGGTCATGCCCGGCCTCGGAAGATCAACACGTCGCCCCCAAGGCTGTGAGAGGGTCAAACCCGCCGGTCTAAACCTAAGCGCAGTGCAGGCCCCGCCATACGAGCACACCCTTGCGTTCGAGGCCGGAAGGCGGACCTAGCCTAGTGGCGTTCGGTCCAATCCGGCGCGCCGCTCGGTCCGGCGTCGAAGGCCGGGTGATACCCGGCGTCGGGATACCCATAACTACTCCCCGTAGATGGTTAGTGCGTATAGACCAAATGGCGGACTTCGGATCAAATACCAAGATCTCGTTAAGCGTGTTATTTGAATCAAAGCGGGCCCCGTCGGGGGGGCCCACCTCTCACCTAGGCGGTCTCAACCTGCCTGTCGCTCCCACAAAATCCACCAGGAACGTCGGGACAAGGTCCTTCCCCAAATCGTGAATCACTCGGGTACTCTTGACGGACCCGACTTTAGTCACCATCTGTATAGTATGTATGTATGAATGGTATATACGTGATCACCTCCGTGATCACGGCCCATTAATAATAGCAAACGGAAAGAATGTAGGGCCAATGATGATAAACTAGCATCTGTACTAAGCATTTAGGGTTGCGGGTAAAGGTATCAGCAATTTTAGCAACAATGTCGGGCTATGCATCGAAATAGGATTATCAGCGGTAACATGCTACACTACTCTAATGCAAGCGGTATAGAGGAGAATAAGGCGATATCTGGTGATCAAGGGGGCTTGCACAGTTGCTCGGACAAGGAGGGCCATCTTGATGTAGTCGAACACCCGGACATCGGACGGGTCTCGAGTCTCTGGAAAGAAGTAGGGAGAGGAACACAATAAATAAGAGCAATCAAAGCATCACAAAGCGTAACAAGACAATCGCGGTGTTAGGTGTGCCCTAAGGGCGATGGGGTGGAATCCGGGAAAGAAACATCAGGAAAATATTCCGGGTTTTTTGACCGAAAAGGGGAGGAAAGTTGCGTGTTCGGCATGCTAGGGGTGTGTGGCGGACGAGCGAATGCGTGCGAATTAGTCTCGTCGTTGACAACTTTCATGTAGAAAGTATTTTCATCGAGCTACGGTTTATTTTATATGATTTTCTAAAGATTTTATTAATTTACGGAATTTAATTAATTATTTAATTAATTCGAAAATGAAATAATGACATCGCATGATGTCATCTTTCGTCGGATTTTGGTCAACGACCCGATGGGTCGATGGGACCCACAATCATCCTTTTTTAGACTTAATTTTAAGGAAAAAAAAACTACTACTTAATTAAACTAAGGATTAATTAGATTAATTAATTAGGGTTAATTAGCGTAATTAATTTAATTAATTAATTAAGTTTAATTTTTTTAATATTTATCTGTTTATTTTTCCTTTTTTTTTTTAAATCCCTTTTTTTTTTTCAAGCGTTGAGGGTGGGCGCGTGTAAGTGTCGAGGCCATCTTGAACTGCAGGCGGGTGGGCCGGGACCCCAGGCCCCCGGGAAACAGGCCTACCTCTATATTTGGGGGTGGGTGGGCTTTCGGTGGCCCCGAGTGGAAGGGGCGGAAAGGGCAGCCCGGTGTGGCAGCGGAAAGGCTGCCCAAGTGGGGCCCGGGTGGAGGCAGGGGCAGGGCAGGAGCGAGAGGGTGGTAGCGTAAAACCGGCTTGGCCGGGCAGTCGAACAAAAGGTGTAGGCGGTGAGCCCCTTGGTTGGTAATCTGGCCCCGGCCGGTCGGAGACGAGGAAGGGCGTGGCCCTCACCGGTGGGAGGCGGGGTCGGCGTGGCTCGATGGAATCGAGGCAGGGGCGGCGTTCGTGGGGAAAAGCGGGCGGTGGGGAAGGGGCGGGCGGCGATGGCTTCAGCGGCGTCGTGCTCGGCGGGTCGGCGTCTGTGGCGCCGTTACTGGGTGGCTGGTCGGGGAGGATGAGAGGGGCGGGGTGGGGTGGGTCCGGCGTGTGGGGCGCATCGGGCGGAACGGGGGTTCGTTCCCCGATCCGATCTGGATCGGGGAGGAAGGGCGGCGGGTGCGGTTAGGGTTTGGTAGGTGGGGGATAAGGTGAGTGGGGATGGGCGGCCGAACCGTGGCCTCCAGCGATTGGGCGAGGCCCAAGAGGGGATTATAATTTCTTTTTCCTTTTTTTCTGTTTTGTTCTTTTCTTTTCTTGTTTTATTTTATTCTAGTTTTATAAAACATAAGAGTTGTACCTTAAATAGTAACACCAATTATACCTCATACAAAGGTTTAACCCCCAAATAATATAGTTTAGCATTTTATAAAATACCAAAGCATTTATGTATTTGTCTTACCTCTTGTTTTAATTAATTAAATGTATTTAGACCTTTTATAAAAATGTGGTTTCTCCCCAACATTACTTATGAATTAATTGTCACATTTAGAACATTTTATTTTGACTTTTGAAAATGTTTTTTTGTTTGTTGATTTTGAATATGAATTTGAATGGTTTGAACTAACACTTGATTAGGAAATTCGAAGTGGCGTGGCATCATTGCGAGGTTACCAGCTAAATACCGGGCGTCCCAATCATCTTAAAGCATTAAAAAGGTTGTGAGATATTTGATACACACAAAACATTGGCATTTGGTATCCTAAGAGGCCTCTTTCGACCTTGTTGGCTATTCCGACTCGGACTATGCGGTGGCAGGGGTTGATAGAAAGTCAACCGTGCGTGTCAATTCCTTAGTCGATCCTTGTATCTTGGTCCTCCAAGCAAAATTAGGTATCATTATCCCTTCCGAAGCAGAATATATTCTGCTGGTTAGTGTTGTGCCAATTGCTATGGATGACACAAATGCTTAAGGATTATGGGATACATGTGAGACATGTTCCCTTGCTTTGTGACAATGAGAGTCGGTTAAAATTGGACACAATCCGTCAGCACTCTCGAGCAAACATATTGAAGTTCGTCACCATTTCATTCGTGATCACATTGCCAAAGGTGACATCAATCTTAAGCATGTTAAATCTTGACAAACAACTTCGTGATATCTTTACAAAACCTCTTGATGAGAAGGTGTTTTGTAAAGCAAGAGTGAGTTGAACATCATTGATGCTTCAAACTTGGAGTGAGAACTCCATTGATGCATGCAAGGCATGAGCCCCTTGACTAATCCTTGATATTTCTCTTATGATGGTGATCATATGTCTTGGACACATTGCCTCCTTGTATTGCATCTAACTCCTTGCGGTTACTTGGATGATCTACATTCCACAAGATTACCACACCTCAAATCATGAGTAATCTTGTCGTTGACCAAGTATCTAGCCCTTTGGGATGTTGAGTTCAAGGAACAAAATTCCACATATCCTTTTGACATCTTATACATCTAGTATTTCACTCTTGTCATCTTGGATATCCTTGAGTATTTCCTTGCTTGCCTAACCCATGTAGGAAGATGAACTACACAAGTGGAAATGGCGCTCAACTTCATTCAATGAGCACCTACATCAAGTTCACCTACATGAACAAAGCAACAAAAGCCCAAGGTATGTTCTTCACATCTTTAAGGAGCTTTGCTCAAAGTCATGAGTACAAGCACTTCATAAGATGTGATCACATCAAATTTAATCGAAAAATGGCAACCCATTTTTGAGCTTAAATGATAGTATGACCTATGATCAAATGTCCTCATTTGACTCCTAAATCAATATACTCAAACATAGGTGACCTTTGCGACCTTTATCTAGATGAAGTACATATGTTTTGGAGTCTTTCTATTTTCTCTTAAGTTCTCTCATTGAGTTTTTATTAAAAAACTTCATCTAGGAATCTTTTTCATTTCTATTCTTCTCTTTGTGAATATCCTACGGCTCGATCAATTCCTCGAAAATCATTCACACATTCATTGCAAATCCTTTGAAACATTTCTGTTAAAATGAGCTGAATTATTT
Organism: Aegilops speltoides; assembly: GCA_021437245.1. Classification (NCBI taxonomy): domain Eukaryota; kingdom Viridiplantae; phylum Streptophyta; class Magnoliopsida; order Poales; family Poaceae; genus Aegilops; species Aegilops speltoides. The sequence goes on from JAHHZJ010008716.1 coordinate 16,883, forward strand.
CGCATTTCCTTGGAATTAAACTTCGCGTCACCGATTTAAATATTTGGTCTAACAAAAAAGGATCTACCCTAAGTCCGACTTTGGACCCAAATCCATCTTAATTGGTGTCACCGATTTATTTCTTCGAGGATATCATCCTCTGCAGCTCCACTCAATGATTCTCTATGCATGTTTCTTTTTGCCCGGTTGTGATTCTTAAGGATCCACTTCTTTCTCTCCATCTTCCCGACCTTCCTAGTTTGCTATCCTTTTGGCCTTGATGTCAAAAGGAGAGAAGACTTAGGGGAGAAGAAAGATTTAGGGAGAAGAAGGCAATCTTACCTTAAGGGGAAGAATCACATCAAAGCTTCAAAGTTTTTCCTTATAAAGAATTTCTTGCCGTGTTTCACATTGGACATTACATTTGGCATCCTTCTTTTGATTTTGCTCTTTCCATCAAAACCCTTGATCTGAGAAAACTCAAAGGGAGAGTAATCTTCACAATTGATATCTTATGGAAAGCAAAATCTCTCGAGTTCATTGAAAATCTTTTAGTTTGGAGACATGTTTTTGATTCAAGCTTGTGCTCAATATGAGACACTCTTTATACATGTCATCCCTGGCTTGGTACTCTTGATGTTCTTGCGGTTGGTTGAAGAAATACTCTTGTGTTATCTAACCTTGTTTTCCCAAGTTTATCTCTTGGTACAATGCCAAGGAACCTCAAGGTAAGTATATACACTTTGAGAATGTGCATGATGGTGACTTGCTTGTGAATACTTGTTTGCAAGAAATCACCATGCACATATGCATTATCACTTTCTTTTCATCGCTCGATGCATATAGCCAAGCTGCATGTAGCACATCTTGCTTTTCTCTCTTGTGTGTTGTGGTAGTCCAAAACCATAATCTATGAAAATCTTGCACACTTGTAGGGGAGCCTGTGTACTACATGTTTGTCAAAACTTTCGTGATAATTCGTCTTTCTTTCAATAAGCTTTGATGTCTTGTTTAGTGTGTTGCCATCAATTACCAAAAGGGAGATTGAAAGCACATTTGCTCCACGGTGGTTTTGGTAATTAATGACAACATACTTTGTAGTTGGACTAATACTTTTATCAAGTATGTTTCGGAAATTCAATCACATTGGCATGGCAAAAGGACTAAAGGGTGGACCCTTGAAATGCTAAAGGCAAGCATTGGCAAAAGCTCAAGACTCCATTTTGGTTTAGTGATCCAAGATCACATTGAGTCCATAGGAAAAGCCAATACTATTAAAAGGGATGAGGTTATGATGATGATCTGGTTGCTCAAGTGCTTAGTGATACATCTCCTAAACTATCGGCAACTTTCCGCCATATACACTCATCGATAGTCTCGGTCCCAGATTTTCCAAACTTCAGTCACAGAATGAACCACCTCACCATAAGCCAAACCCTAGCAAACTTCGGATTTTCCGATTACGAACTCGATCTCACGAAACATGAGTTGCCAAGCCTTTACATACATCATCAAATCGGTGTCACCGAAGATGATGAAATCTCCCAAAATGGCATGCTCTTGTCTTTGCCGAATCGGACTCAAAGATTGTATTTTCGGTCCCACGAAAATCCCAACGTTCACATTATTTGAACTATCGGTCTCACCGGAGTTGTCAACTTTCCGGTCCCGAGATTGCTCAAATGTTATTAGGGTTGGATTTTGTGTGGAGGCTATTTATACCCCTCCACCCCTCTTCATTATGGAAGAGCCATCGAGAAAGAACTACCCTCCTACCTTACATTTACGAAAGAACTACCTACCCTTGTGTTGAGATCAAGTTGCTCCCCCCCTATGAAGCTTGATCTCTAGCCTTCCCAAGTTGCTTTCCACTCAATCTTTTCTTCCACCACAGCCAAATCGGTGAGGAGAGTTGAGTGTTGGGGAGATTATCATTTGAAGCACAAGAGCAAGGAGTTCATCATCATCTACAACATCTATTACCTTTTGGAGGTGGTGCCTCCTAGATTGGTTAGGTGTGCTTGGGAGCCTCCGTCATCGAGATGTGGAGTTGAACCAAGAAGTTTGTAAGACGAGGAGATCGCCTACTTGGAAGATCTACCGAGTAAGGCTAGCCCTCCGTGGGCGTAGGCCATGATGGAATAGACAAGGTTGCTTCTTTGGACCCTTCATGGGTGGAGCCCTCCGTGGACTCTCATAACCGGTTACCCTCAGGTGGGTTGAAGTCTCCATCAGCGTGGAAATGCGATAGCACCACCTATCGGAACCACGAGAAAAATCATTCGTCTCCAAATTGCGTTTGATCTTCTCCACTTCTCTTTACTACTTGTGCAATTTACTTTTGCCCATACTCTAGAATTGCATGTGTAGTGTGCTACTTGACTTGTGTGTTATAAAATCGCCAAAATCTTCCTTGATAAAAAGCAAATTTTTATCTTGTCGAGTAGTCTAATCACCCCCCTCTAGACACTCTCACCTTCTTGATCCCTCAATTCTATATTCTCATCTTTTCTAAACCCTCGGATGCCTCGAGGCGTGACAATGGATTTGCTTTCCCACGGAGCTCCTCGGTTGATCCGGCGGAATGCATTAATGTAGATGTTAGTCGGAATCGAATCGGTGGAACAACAAAACCCCACCACCACCACCCGGATCCCTTAGCCCGTTTCTTGAGGCTGAATCCGGGTGTTCTCTAGTAGCACCAGCCAATAGTTGGATGATTGGCTCCGCAAGATGGGAAGGAGTTGACCCGCTGCGGGATGCGAGATCCGGAGAAGGTGCGTTTTGCCGCAATCAACTTGATGGACCCAGCATCATGGTGGGAGAATTTCACGCCACTTTCCTATCGACCCACATGGGATCGGTTTACAAGCTTTCCTCTTGCCCATGTTTAAAGAGCTATATGAAAAGCGTGAGTTTAACTTGCGCCAATGAGGACGTCTTGTTGGTCGGTATGTGGATGACTTTAGTAAGCTAACCGTTATGCCCCGGATGCGTTCTGGATCAACTAATGGAAAGTTTCGGAAGGGCTAAATGATGAGCTGAGCATGCATTTGTTTGTGGCAACCTTCAACCTACCGGAGTTGGTAGCCCGAGCTCTCATGATTGAAGGGAAGCAGCGATAGATTGGCCAAAAGGAAGTATGTACAAAAGTACAATTCTAGAGCTCGGGAAGCCTCGTTTTACCCAACTGGGAGGACCTTTTCACATACCCGTGGAGGAGGAGTTCGCACAACCATCGGCCCCAAGAATGGTATTGGGAATGGAGGAAGCAGGCAGGGAATCATGCCAACCCATCAACACCACCAAGAGGATCTAAGCCAAATTACATTTTAAATGCGGAAGATTGGACATTATGCCCTTTGAATGTCTGGCGAATAATAGAAATGGCAATGGAAGCTCGGGAAGAAGCCTAACCCTTTCAACAAGGGGCGGGTGAACCACGTTAGCGTGGAGTAGGTTGAAGCCCGACGGATCAGTAATAGGTAAGTTTTGGTTAAGTCATTTACTGCAATCGTTCTATTTGATACTGGTGCATCGTGTTCATACATATCAAGGGGATTTGTGGATAAGTATAAACTGCCAACCCAAGCCCTTGGGTCACCCATGTTAGTAACCTCGCCGGGGAGGCGAGTATATGGCTAGTCGTGGTGTGATTGGTTACCATTAAGGATTAGTAACTATGTGTTCCCCTCGGACCTAATTGTATTGGAGTCAAAAATTTGGATGTGATATTAGGCATGGATTGGTTATGAAGTATGGAGGAACATTTTGCCCATGAAATCGATTTTGCTTACCATGCCATAAGGAAGAAGGATCAAGTTTGTATCCGGCATGTGCCAAAGAGGACTCAAGTAAATTCCTTAACAAGAGTTGTGCGGGAGGAAGTAGTGGTGAAGGATTTTCTGATGTATTTCGAAAGAGTTGCGGGCATGCCACCGGATAGAGACATGGAGTTTTGATTGAGCTTTTGCAACAGGGGCCTATATCTAAGAGCCGTCTGGGATGCCCAAAAGGTTTGGAGGAAATTAAGAAGCGGATTAAGGAGTTCTTGGATAAAGGCTATATTCGCCCAAGTTTCACCTTGGTGATGGAGTACTTCTAGTGGAAAAGAAAGATGGATCATTAAGGATGGTTGTGATTATCGAGGATTGAATGAAGTGACAATCAAGAACAAGTACCCTTGCCGATGATCAATGACTTGTTTAACCGGTTGCAAGGAGCTAAGGTATTCTCCAAGATTGATCTGCGATCGAGGATGCCTAAGTTGAAGATTCGAGGCGGGATATACCTAAGGCGGCTTTTACCACGAATGCAGGCGGTATGAGTATACCGTTATGTCATTTAGTGCGACTAATGCCCGCCTATTTCATGAACATGATGAATAAGGTGTTTATGGAGTTTTTGGATAAGTTAAATGGTGGTGTTCATTGATGATATTCGGTCTACTCAAAGAATGAAGAAGAGCATAAGGAGCATTTCGTTTAAATACTCGGGAAATCGAGAAAACATCGGTTATATGCCAAGTTCAGCAAATGTGAGTTTTGGTTGAAGGAAGTTGGATTCCTCGGACATGTTATATCCAAAGAAGGAATAGCGGACCCCACCAAATTTTTTAAAATTGGGAACCCGGGCCCTTTGAGAGATCCGGAGTTTTCTTGGACTCGCGGGCCCGGAGGGGAAATTTTCCAAAAAAACCCCGGGGGTTTTTAAAAACCCCAAAAAGGGGGAAAGGGGGGGGGGAAAAAAATTTTTTTTTTTTGGGATTAGGCAAAATTTAAAGGTTATTTTTGGGGGGGGGGAAAAAAGGGGAAAAGGGGGGGTTTTTAAACCTTAAACCCCTTTAAAATTTTAAAATTATTTTGGGGGGGTTTCCCTTGGAAAAGGGAAAATTTTTTCCCCGGGGAAAAAAGGGGGGGTTTAAAATTTTAACCAAAAAAAAGGAAAAAGGGGGGTTTAAAAAAAAAAAACCCCCCAAAAGGCAACTTGGGGACCTTGGGAAAAAAAAAAAGGGGGGGGAGTTTAAAGGATTTTGGGAGGTTTTTGGAGTAAGGGGAGGTTGGGGGGTTCGGTTTTTTGGTAAATTTAAAAAAAAAAACGGAAAAAAAAAAAAGGAAAAGGGAAAAAAAAAAAGGGAAGGGGTTTTTTGGGGGGAAACCTTTTTTTTTTTCCCAAGTTTTTTTTGGGGCCCATTTCCCGGTAAAATTTTCCCCAAAAAAAACAAAAAAAGGGGGGGAAAAGGGGTTTGGGAAAGGGGGAAAAGGGATTGGAAGGGGGGGCCCAAAAAAAAAAGGGGGGTAGGAATGGAATTTTTTCCCGGGTTTTTAAATTCCCTTTGGGTTGGGTTTCCCGGGGTTTTCTTTTGGGAAAAAAACCCGGGTAAAAAAAAAAAGGGGAAAATATCCCGGGGGGGAAGGATTTAAAACCAATTTTCCCAAAGGGAAAAAAAAAGGGGGGGGGGGCCGGGGGTTTTTTTTAAAAGGGGGGGGTGAAATTTTTTTTCCCCCCCAAACCGGTTTTGGGGCCCCCAATTTTTAAAGGGGGGGAAAATTTTTTGGGTTTTTAAAACCGTTTTTTTTGGGGATTTGGGGGGGAAAAGGGGGGGAAAAGGGGTTTTGGGGAAAAGGGGGAAAATTTTTCCAAAAGGGGAAAGGTTCCGGGGGGGTTTTCCAATTTCCCCAAAGGGGGGGAGTTAAGGAAATTTAAGCCCGGGTTTTTAAACAAAGGGGGTTTTTTGGGGAAATTTTAAAGGGAAAGGGGATTTGGGTTTAAGGCCCTTTTTAAAAAATTTGGGGGGGAAAATTTTAAATTAAAAAAAGGGTTTTTTGGGGGTTTTCCTTTTGGGAAAAAGGGGCCCCGAAAGGGCCCCTTTTAAAGGTTTAAAAAAAGGGGAACCCCCAAAGGGGAAAAGGGGGGGAAAAAAACCCCGGGGCCCCCCTTTTTTTGGCCAAAAAAAAAATTTAAAAAGGGGCCCAAAAAATTTTTTGGGAAATTTTTAAAATTTTTTCCCCAAATTTTTTTCATTTTTTGGGGTTTTTTCCCCAAATTTTTGGGAAGGGTTTTTTTTTTTCTTATTTAATTTTTTAATTTTGGGAAAAAAAATTTTTAATTAATTTAAACCCAAAAATTTTTAAAAATTTTTTTAAAATTTTTTCCCAAATTTAAAGAAAAAAAAATTTTTTTAAAAATTTAAAAAATTTTTTAATTTTTAAAAAAAAAAAAGGAAAACCCCTTTAAAAAAAAAAAAAATTTTTTTTTTTTTTTTTTAAAAAATTTTTTAAAAATTTTTTTTTTTTTTCCCCTTTTTTTCCCGGAAAAAAAAGGGGCCGGGGGTTTAAAGGTTTTTGGAATTTTTAAATTTTTTTTTTGGCCCCCCCAAAAAAAAGCCCCCCCCCCCCGGGCCCTTTCCCCTTTAAAGGTTCCCCCCGGGGAAACCCCCCCCCCCCCAAAAAACCCCCGGGGGCCCCGGTTTTTAAAAACCCTTTTTTTTCCCGGGGGTTAATTTCCCGGGGGAAAAAATTTGGGGGGGTTTTTTTAAATTGGGAAGGTTTTTTTTTTTTTTTTTTTTTTTTCCCAAATTTTTTAACGGGTTTCGGGGCCCCCAAATTAAATTTTTTTTTTTTGGGGGTTTTTTTTTTTATTTTTTTTTTTTAACCCTTTAAAAGTTTTTTTTTAAATTTTAAAAATTTTAATTTTTTTTCCCAAATTTTTTTTTTAAATTTAAAAATTTTTAAACCGGGTTTTTTAATTTTTTTTTTTTTTTTTTTAAAATTTCTTTTTTTTTTTGTTTTTTGGAAACCGGGGTTTTTTTTTCCCTTGGTTTTTTTTTAAAAAAAATTTTTGGCTTTTTACCCTTTTTTTTTTAAAAACCCCAAAAAAATTGATTTTGGGGGGAAATTAGGGGGAAAAACCAATTGGGTTTTTTAAAAGGGGGGTTTTTTTTTTTTTTTTTTTTAATTTTGGGGGGTTTTTGGGGGAAATTTTTTAAGGTTTTTTAAATGGCCTTTTTTCCTTGGAGGGGGGAAAGGGGGTTTTTTTAAAAATTCCGTGGGCCCGGGGGGCCTAAAGGGTTAAATTTTTCCTTTTTTAACCAAAGTTTGGGGGGGGGGGGGAAAAAAATTTTGGTTAAAAAATTTTGGGGATTTTTAAAACCCCAAAAAGGTTTAAAGGAAAAATTTTTGGGGGCCCAAAGGGGAAAAAAAAAGGGGGAGCCTTGGGGAAAGGGGGTTTTTTTTTAAAAAAAATTTTTCCTGTTCCTTAAATTTTTTTGGGGTTTAATTGGATTTTAATTGGGTTAAGGGGTTTTTTAATTTTTTTAAAAATGATTTTAAATTTTTATTTTGGGGAAAAAATTTTTTCCCCAAAAGGTTAAAAAATTTTTCCCCGGTTTAAAAAATTGGTTTTAAAATTTGTTTTTCCCCTTTTTAAAAAATTTGGAAATTTTTTTCCAATTTATGTTTAATTTGGGAAAACCAAACCCCTTTTGGGTTTAATTTCCCCTTTTGGGGAAGGGGTTTTTAAGGTTTTTTTTTGGGTTTTCCTTTTTTTCCCCTTTTTTTAAATTATTAAAAGGGTTTTTTCCTTTTAAAATTTTTTTTTTGGAATTTTTTTAAACCGTTTAAAATTTGATTTTGGGTTTGGCCTTCTTGGCCCCCAAAAAAGGGGGGCCCTTTTAAGGGGGCCCCCAAAGGGCGGAAAAAGGGGACCTCCTTTTCCCCCCCCCCCCCGGGCCCCAAAAAAGGGGCCCCCGGTTCCTTTGGGCCCCCCCCCCCCCCACGGCCGGGTTCCAAAAAGGGGGGGAGGGGGGGTTTTTAAAAAACCCCGGGGGACCTTTTCCGGGGGCCCGGTTTTTTTAAAAAACCCCCCCCCTTCCCCCCTTTTTTTTGGGCCCCCTTCCAAACCCCCGGGGCCCTTTCCCCCCCCCCAAAAAAGGGCTTTAAAAAAAAGGGGTTTTTTTCCCCCCGTTTGGGGGGTTTTTTTAAAAAAAAATTTTTTTTTTAAAACCCTTTTTAAAATTTTTTTTTTAAAACCCCAAAAATTTTTTTTTTTTTTTTGACCAAATTTTTTTTTGGGAAATTTTCCCAAAAATTTTTTGGGTTTTTTTTTTTTTAAACCAATTTTTTTAAATTTTTTAAAAAATTTTCCAAATTTTTTATTTTTTTAAAAAATTCCTTTTTTCAAAAATTTTTTTTAAACCCCTTTTTTCCCCCAATTTAAATTTTAATTTGGGGGGTTTTTTTTTTAATTTTTTTTAAAACCCAAAAATTTTTTTTGGCCCCCCCAAAAAAAAAGATTCCCCTTTTTTTCCCCCCAAAAATTTTGGTTTTAAGGCCCCAATTTTTTGGGAAACCCAATTTTTTTCCCCAAAAAATTTTTTTGGAAGGGAATTGGAATTTTAAAAAAAAAAAAAAAAAACCCCCCAAATTTTCCCCAAAAATTAAAAAACCCCCAAAATTATTTAAAAAATTTTTTTTTAAAGGGAAATTGGGCCTTTCCCCCCCGGGTTTTTGGGGGGGGCCCCCGGGGGTGGCGGTTTCCCCCCCCCTTTAGGGGCGGCCCTTTTTGGGGGGGGGAAAAATTGGGGCCCCCCCCCCAAAGGGGGAAGGGGCCCCCCCCCTTGGCCCGGTTTGGCTTAAACCCCGGCCCCCGGGGCTTGGGGTTTTTTGGGCCCCGGCGGGCCCAAAAGCCGGAGCCGGCCCTTGGCCCCCGAAGGGGCCCCTTAAAAAAACCCGGGAACCCCCCAAAACCCAAATTACCCGGCGGGGGGAAAACCCAAAAACCCCCAAATCCCCGACCCCCCCCCTTCCCCCGGGGGGGGCCCCCCGGGAAATTTTCCCCCCCCCCCGGGCCCCCTTTCCCCCCGGGAGCCCCCCCCCAAACCCCCGGGGCCCTTAACCCGGGCCCAACCGGCCCCTTGGGCCCCTTTCCCGGGGCCCCCCCCCAAAAGCGCCGGGGTTAGGCCCTTTCCTTCCCCAAAACCCCCCCCCCGGGGAAACCCCAAAAAAGGGGGCCCCCCTTTTTCCCCCGCCGGGGGGTTTTTAAAAAACCCCAAAAGGGGGGAAACCCAAAACCCGGGGGCCCCCTCCTTTTTTTTGGGGTTTTGGGAAAAACCCTTTTTTTTGGGTTTTTTAAACTTTTTTCCCCCCCCTTTTTTTTTTTTAAAAAGGTTAAAATTTTTCTTTTAAAAAATTTTTTTTTTAATTCTTTTCCCAAAATTTTTTTTTTTTTTTTTTTAAAAAATTTTTAAAAAAAATTTTTTTTTTTTTTTTTTTTTTTTTTAAATTTTTTTTTTAAAAAAAAAATTTTGGAACCTTTTGGAACCGGGGTTTTTTTTTCCTTTGGTTGAATTTTTTTGTTTTTAAAAATTTTTAAAATTTTTTAAAAGGCAAATTTTAAAAAAAATTTTTGGTTTTTTGGGGTTTTTTTTTTAATGAAAAAGGGGTTTAAATTTAAAGGGTTTGGGGGGCTTTTTTTTAATTTTTGGGGTTTTGGGCAGGGGAAAAATTTTTTTAAAATTTTTAAAAAAATTTTTAATAATTTAAATTTTTTAAAACCAAAAATTTTTTGGGGCCCCATGGTTTTAAAAGGGTTTTTGGGGGAAATTTTTCCCAAAAAAAAGGGGGGGTTAAAAGGGATTAAAAAAGGGTTTGGGGTTTTTTTTTCAAAGGGCCCCTTGGGGGGAAAATTTGGGGGTTTTGGGGGTTTGGGGGTCTCTTTTTCCTTAAGCGGCCCTTTTTTTTTTTGGGGGGGGGTTTTGGTTAAAATTTTTAAAAAACCATTTTAAAAATAAGGGTAAGGGGGGGTTTTTTTTTTTTAAAAGGGGAAAATCCGGGAAAAATTTGGTTAAACCGGTTAAATTTTTTATGGGTTGGAAATTTTATTTTTTCCCCTTGGGTTAAATTTTAAATTTTTTGGAAGGAAAAAAATTTTTTTATGTTTGGTTTTTGGGGGTAATTTTTTTTAATTTTTAAAAAATTTTTTGGGGCCCCCAATTTGGCCCCCTTTTAAAATTTTTTTTTTTAAAACCCCCGGGGGCCCCTTTTATTTTTTTGGCCCTTTTTTTAAAAAGGGGTTTTTGTTCCTTTTTTTAAATTTAAATTAATTTTTTTTTGGGGCCCCGGAAAAATTTTTTTTTTCCCCTTTTGGGAAAATTTCTTTGGTTTTTTTGGGTTTTAAGGCCCCTTTTTTTTTTTTCCTTCCTTTAAAAACCCTTTTAATTTTTTTGGGATTTGGGGGTTTTTTCCTTTTTTAAAATTTTAAAATTTTTAAAACCCCCTTTTTTTGGGGGTTTTGGGGTTTTTATTTTTTGGGGGGTTTTTAAAAAAACCCCCGGGGTTTTTGGGGGTTTTAATCTTATGGTTTCCCCGAAAACCCAGCCCAATTTCCCCGGGTTTTTTTTTTTTCCCCCCCCCCAAATTAAAAAGGGGCCCCAAACCCCCCCCTTTTTTTTCCCCCTTTTTTAAAATTTTCCCCCCTTTTTAATTATTTTTAAAAACCCCTTTGGTTTTTCCCCCTTTGTTAAATTGGGGTTTTTAATTTGTTTAAAAAAGGGTTTCCCTTAAATTTTTTTTTGGGGTTTTAAAACGGTTTGGGGGTGGGAGGGGCCCTTTTGGGGAAAAAGGTTTTTAAAAATTTTTTTAAAATTTTAAAAAAATTTTTTGGGAAATTTAAAAAATTTGGGGTTTTTTTTTTTGGAAGGGGCAAATTTTTTTTTTAAAAAAATTTTTTCAAATTTCTTTTTAAAATTGGTTTTCCCAAAGGGGGTTTTTTGGGGGGGGGGTTTTTTTTCCCTTTGGGGAAAAGGGGGGCCCCCCTTCCGGGTTTTCCCCCCCGGGGCAAAATGGGCCCCGTGAAGGCAATTGGGGGGGTTTTCCCCCTTGGTTTTGGGGGTTCCTCCCCCCCACGGGGGGGCCCTAGGGGGGGGGCCTTTTTTAAAAACCCAAACCCTTCCCCCCTTTTTCCTTCCCCTTTTTTTTGGGGGGGGGTTTTAAAAAGCCCTCCAAAAACCCCCCAGCCCCCCAAACCTTTTTTCCCCCCCCTTTTCCTTTCCCCAAAAGGGGGCCCCCCCCCCCCCCCCTCCCCCCCCTTCCGGGCCTTGGGGCCCCTTTTTGGGGGAGGTTTGGCCCGGAATTTTTGGGGGGAAACCCCCCCCTTAACCCCTTTTTTTCCCCCCATTGTTGGGGGTTTTTAAAATTTGGGTTTAATTTTGGGGGGAAACCCAAATTCCAAGCCCAAAACCAAAGGGAAAAATTTTGGTTTATTTTAAATTGGTTTGGGTAAATTTTGGGGCCCCCCGGGGGGGGTTTTTTTAAAAAGGGGTTTTCAAATTTTTTTAAAAATTTATTTTTCGGCCCCTTTTTTTTTTTTTGGGGGGAAAAATTTTTTTAAAAATTTTTTTAATTTTGGGAAAAAATTTTTTCCCCCAATTTTCCAAAGGGTTTAAAAAAACCCCGGGGGTTTTTTTTCCCTTTATGGAAAAGGGGAAAATTTAAAAAAGGGAAATTCAAAAGGGTTGGCCCGGGGAAAACCTTTTTTGGAAAAAACCCGGCCCCAACAAATTTCCAAAAAAAACCCTTTAAAATAAAAAGGGGGAAAAAAAAAAAAAAAACCAAAGGGTCCCAAACCCCCAAACAAACCCAAAGGGATAATTGGGGGAAAATTTTAAAAAAAAAAATGGAAACCGGGAAAATTTAAAAATTTTTTTAACCCCTTTTTTGGGGAAAAAAAAAAAAGGAAACCCGGGGAATTTAAAAATTTTAAATTTTTTGGGAAAAATTTAAAAAAAAAAAAGGGGAACCAAGGGGAAAACCCCGGGGTTTTTTTTTCAAAAAGGGAAAAAAAAAATTGGAAAACCCCGGGGGGAAAAAAAAGGGGGGGCCCCCCCAAAACCGGGGCCCAAAGGGGGAAAAACCCCCCGGGGTTTTCCCCAAAAAAACCCAAAATTTTCCAAAACCCGGTTTTCCTTTTGGGAAAAAAACCAACCCCCCAAACCCTTTTGGGAAAAGGGAAAATTGGAAAATTTTTCCCCGCCAAAAAACCCCAAAAAAAAAGGGGCCCCCCCAAAAAAAGGGGGGAAAAAGGGCCCAAAAAACCCCCCAAAAAAACAAAGGGTTTTTTTGGACCCCGGGGAAATTTCCAAAAATTTTTTGGGGTTTTTTTTCCCCCCGGGGGTTTTTTTTTCCCCACCGGTTAAAAAAAATTTTTTAAAAGGGTTTTTATTTCCCTTAAAAAATTTTTCCAAACCCAAGGATTAAAAAAAAATTTTTTCCGGGGGTTTGGGAAAAACAAAGGGTTTATTTCCCTTCAATTTTTAAAATTTAAAAAGGGAAAAAAAAATTGGCCCAAAAAAAAATTTTGGCCCTTTGGAAAATTTTAAATTTTAAAAACAATTTTAGTTCCCAAAAAAAAACCCCCCAAAAAAGGGGAAAAAATTTTTAAAATTGGAAGGGAAACCCCCATTTAAAAGGGCCCTTTCCCCCAAAAGGGTTTTTTCCCAAAAAAACCCCAAAAGGTTTTTGGGCCACCCCATTGGGGGAAAAAAAAAAAAAGGGGAAAAAATTGGGGCCCCCCTTTTCCCAATTAAAACCAAAAAAAAATTTAAAATTTTTTGACCACCCCAAAAAAAAAAAAATTTTAAGGCCCGGGATAAAATTAAAAAAAAAAAAACCCCCAAAATTTTTAATTGGGAAATAATTTAAAAAAAAGGGGGGAAAAGCCCGCATTTTTTCCCCCAAAAAAAGGTTTTATTAAATTTGGGGTTTTTTTTAATTTTTTTTAACCAAAAAGGAAAAAAGGAAAAGGGTTTTTTTAAATTAAAAAATTTACCCAAAACCAAAAAGGGAAATTTAAAAAGGGGGGGAAAAAAAAAACCAAGTTTTTGGGGTTTTTCCCCAAAAGGTGGTTTTGGGAAAAGGAAAAACCTTTGGGGGGAAATTTTTTCCCAAATTGGTTTGGGAATTTGCAATTTTGGGGGAAAAATGGGTTTTAAATTTTGGGGAAAAAATTTGGGGAAAAAAATTTGGGGGGGGGTTAAAAACCAAAATTTTTGGGGGGTTTTTAAAAATTGGTTCCAAGGGGAAAAAATTTTAAAAAAATTTTTTTTTTTTTTTTCCCCCTTTTAAACCCCCAAAAAACCCCTTAAAAAACCCCCCCCCAAAAATTTCCCCCCCCAAACCCCCCAAAATTTCGGTTTTTTGGCCCGGGGAAAAATTGAAAAAAACCCCCCTTTTTTAAAAAGGCAAAAGATTTTTTCCCCAAAAACCCCGTTTTTTTTGGGGGGGTTTTCCCGGGGGAAAAAAATTTTGAAAGGTTTTTGGGTTTAACCTTAAAACCCCCCTTTAAGGTTGGGGGTTTTTTAAAACCCCTCCCCCCTTTTTTGGGAAGAGCCCCCCTTTTTAACCCTTTTTCCAAAACCAATTTTTTTAACCCTTTTCCCTTTCCCCCAAAACCTTTTTCCACCCCCGGGTTGGGGTTTTAATTTTTTAAACCCGGGGGGGGGTTTTAAAAACAAAAAAAAGGGGGGGCCCCCAAAAAATTTTCCTTTTGGGGTTGGGCCCGGGGGTTTTGGGGGAAGTTTTGGGGAAGGGAAACCCCAAAATTTTAAAAAGGTGCCCCCGGGGGAACCAAAAGGCCCCCGGTTGGGGGGGGGGAAAATTCCTTTCCCCCCCCCCCTTTGGAATCTCCCCTTTAAAAACCCCTTAAACCCGGGAAAAATTTTCCCCCAAATTGGGGTTTTTTTTTTAAATTTTTTTTTCCCTTTCCCTTTACTTTTTTTTTTTCCCCCAACTTTGGGTTTTATGGAAAATTGCCAAAATTTTTTTTAAAAAAATTTTAAATTTTTTGTCAAAAATTTTTTCCCCAATTTTAATCCCCCCTTTTCCCCTTTTTTTCCTTTTTTAAAATTTTGGGGAAATTGGGTTTGGTTTTTAAATTGGGGGGGGTTTCTTTGGGAGTGTTTTGGGGGTTTTTTTAAAATTTCCTTTAAAATTTAAAAAAAATTTTAAACCCTTTAAAAATTTGGTTTTTAAAAAGGCCTTTTTTCCCTTAACCCCCAAAAACTTAAGGTTTTTTTTAAACTTTAAAATTTGGGCCCGAAATTTTGGGAAAATTTTAAGGCCCGGTTTTTTTGGGGGGGAAAAATTCCCAAAATTTTGGAATTTTAATGAAATTTCAATTTTTAATTTTTTTTTTTTTTAAAAAAATTTTTTTCTTTTTTAAAAAAGGGCCTTTTTTCAATTCCAATTTTTTTAAAAAATTCCAATTTTTTAAAAAAATTTTAAAAGGTTTTTAAAATTTAGGGGGGAAAAAAATTTGGGAAAGATTAAAAGGGAAAAAGATATTAAAGGTTAAAAAAAAAAAAATTTCCAAAAAAAAATTTTTTAAAGGGGGAAAATTGGGGGAAAATGGGGGAAAAAAAGGGGAAGGGAAAGGTTTGGGGCCCAAAAGGGAATTTTGGGCCCAAAAGGGTTAAATTTCCTTTTTTCAAAAATTTTTTTAATTCAAAGGAAATTTTTTTTTTAAAATTTTTTGGTTCAAAATTTGGAAAATTGCCAAAAGGTGGGTTTTTTTTACTTTAAAAGGTTTTTTTGGGGAAAAAAAAAACCCAAAACCTAAACCCTTTTTTTAAATTAAAGGGGAATTTTTTAAAATTTTTTTGGGGAATTAATTCGGGAAAATTTTTTTTAAAAAACCTTTGGGGGGGGGGGGGAAAAAAGGGGGAAATCATTTGGGGGGGCCCAAAACCCTTTTTTTCCCCTTTTCCCCTTGGTTAAAACCCTTTGGTTTTTTTGGTTTTTTTTTTTTTTTTTTTGGGGCCCAAGGGAAAAATTTAAAATTTCAAAAAAAAAAAAAAAAAAGTTAAGAAATTGGAAGGGAATTAAACGGGTTAAGAACCTTTTTGAAAAAAAGGGGTTTTTTTTTAAAAAAATTTTAAAAAGGGGGGAAAAAGGGAAAAAAGGGGCCGGGGTTGGGAAAAAAAAAAACAAAGGGGGCCTTTGGGGGGGAAAAGCTTTTTCCAACTTTTTAAAATTCCTCGGGCCCTTTTAAAACCCCCAATTAAAACCCGGTTTTTTTTTTTCCAAATTTTTGGGGAAAATTTGGGTTTAAAATTTTTTTTGGGGGGTTTTCCCCCCCAAAAAATTCCCCAAATTTTCCCCAAAATTTGGGGGTTGAAGGGGGGGAAAAATTTAATTTTCAAATTTTAAAAATTAAAATTTTAAAAAGGAACCCAAGGGGAAAAAATTTTAAATTTTTTTTGGGGGAAGGAAAAACCCAATTAAAACCCCCCCGGGGAAAAACCCAAAAAACCCCCCCAAAAAACCAAAAGGGGAAAAAAAAAACCCCAAAACCCCCCCCCCCCCCAAACCAAAAAAAAAAAAAGGAAAAGGGGGGGGGAAAAAAACCCCAAAAAAAAAGGCCCAAACGGAAAAGGGGGAAAAAAACCGGGAAAAAAAATTTCAAAAAAAAAACCCCCCCCCAAATTTTTTTCCCTTTTTTTTTTGAAAAAAAAAAAAAAGGGAGGGTTTAAATGCAAGGGAAAACCCAAAAAAGGAAAATTTTGGGGGAAAAATAAAAAAGGAAAAAATTTGGGAAAGGAAAAAAGATGGAAAGGGAAAAAAACCCCCGGGCTCGGTTAAAAACCCAAAGGTTTATGGGGTTTGGCCCCTTCCCGGAAGCCCATTTTTTTTTGCCAATCCCAATAATTTTTTTCCCAAAAATTAAAATTTTTTTAAAAAAAAGGGAAAGGGAAGGGGTTTTGGCCCGGTTTTTAAAACCAAAAAAAAACCCCAAAACCGAGTTTTGGTTGAAGGAAGTTGGATTCCTCGGACATGTTATATCCAAAGAAGGAATAGCGGACCCCACCAAATTTTTTAAAATTGGGAACCCGGGCCCTTTGAGAGATCCGGAGTTTTCTTGGACTCGCGGGCCCGGAGGGGAAATTTTCCAAAAAAACCCCGGGGGTTTTTAAAAACCCCAAAAAGGGGGAAAGGGGGGGGGGAAAAAAATTTTTTTTTTTTGGGATTAGGCAAAATTTAAAGGTTATTTTTGGGGGGGGGGAAAAAAGGGGAAAAGGGGGGGTCCGCCTCAAGACAACACCAACAACAATGAAGAAGAAGAGGAAGATGAGGATGATGAGGAAGCTCAACAACCACAACAAAAGCTATCCGAGTCCGAGCAAGCGTCAAGAAGAATCATCCGTGGAACAAATGATGACGACATCAACTCAGGAGAATTACTCGCTCTAAAACGCAGCTAACTTTTGTGAGCATTACTCATTTATCTCTAGTATTGAACCTATGAAGGTAGAAGAAGCACTTGAAGACCGGATTGGGTGAATGCTATGCACGAGCTACAAACCGAGGAGGAACAATGTATGGACTTTGGTAGAAGCCCAATGATGATCAAACGTCATTGGAACCAAATGGGTATTTGGAACAAGCAAGATGAAGATGGACAAGTCATCAAACAAGGCTCGTCTCGTAGCTCAAGGTTACACACAAGTCGAAGGTATGGACTATGGTGAGACCTATGCCCCGTTGCTAGACTTGGTCCATTAGCATTCTTCTTGCTTATGCCAATCACCATGATATTACTCTCTATCAAATGGATATTAAAAGTGCTTTCCTAAATGGAGAAATTGAGGAGGAAGTATTTGTGAAACAGCCTCCGGTTGTGAATCCTAAAAGCCTAATCATGTTAACAAACTTCACAAAGCTCTTTATGGTCTTAAACAAGCTCCTAGAGCTTGGTACAAATCTTGACTAGCTTTCTTCTTGAAAAAGGCTTTGAGATTGGAAAAATAGACTCAACGCTATTCACGAAAAGGGTTGATGGTGAACTATTTGTGTGCCAAATATATGTTGATGATATTATCTTTGGCTCAACTAACCCTCATTTTAGCGAGAAGTTTGGAAAGCTCATGTGGAATATGAGATGTCCATGATGAGTGAACTCAAATTCTTCCTTGGGTTTGCAAATCAAGCAATCTAAGGAGGGTACCTTTGTCTCACAAACAAAGTACACCAAGGATCTCTTCAAGAAGTTCAACATGCAAGAAAGCAAAGGTATGAGAACCCCATGCCTACAAGTGGACATAATGACTTGACAAAGATGGAGAACCGTTGATCAAAAGGTTTACCGATCTATGATTGGTTCTCTACTATACCTTTGTGCTTCTCGTCACGACATTATGTTGAGTGTATGCATGTGTGCTCGATATCAAGCAGCCCTAAAGAATGTCATCTTAAAGCTGTTAAAAGGATTGTGAGATATTTGATACACACACCAAACTTTGGCATTTGGTATCCTAAGAGGCCTCTTTGATCATGTTGGCTATTCCGACTCGGACTATGCGGAAGGCAGGGGTTGATAGAAAGTCAACTGGTATGTGTCAATTCCTTGGTCGATCCCTTGTATCTTGGTCCTCCAGAAACAAAATTGATATCATTATCCTTGCCGAAGCAGAATATATTCTCTTGGTTCTTGTTGTCTTTCGGTTGCTATGGATGACACAAGCGCTTAAGGATTATGGGATACATGTGAGACATGTTCCCTTGCTTTGTGACAATGAGATGCAATTAAGATTGGACACAATCCGTGCAACACTCTCGAACTAAACACATTGAAGTTCGTCACCATTTTATTCGTGATCACATTGCCAAGGGTGACATCAATCTTAAGCATGTTAAATGCCGACAAACAACTTCGGATATCTTTACAAAACCTCTTGATGAGAAGGTGTTTTGTAAGCAGGAGTGAATTGAACATCATTGATGCTTCAAACTTGGAGTGAAAACTCCATTGATGCATGCAAGGCATGAGCCTACTTGACTAATCCTTGATATTTCTCTTATGATGATGATCATATGTCTTGGACACATTTGCCTCCTTGTTTGCATCTAACTCCTTGCGGTACTTGGATGATCTACATTCCACAAGATTACCACACTCAAATCATGAGTAATCTTGTCATTGACCAAGTATCTAGCCCTTTGGGATGTTGAGTTCAAGGAACAAAATTCCACATATCCTTTTGACACCTTATACATCTAGTATTTCACTCTTGTCATCTTGGATATTCTTGAGTATTTCCTTGCTTGCCTAACCCATGTAGGAAGATGAACTACACAAGTGGAAATGGTGCTCCAACTTCACATTCAATGAGCACCTACATCAAGTTCACCTACATGAGCAAAGCAACAACAAGCCCAAGGTATGTTTTTCACATCTTTAAGGAGCTTTGCTCAAAGTCATGAGTACAAGCAACCTCATAAGATGTGATCACATCAAATGTAATCGAAAATGGCAACCCCATTTTGAGCTTAAGCGATAGTATGACCTATGATCAAATGTCCTCATTTGACTCCTAAATCAATATACTCAAACATAGGTGACTTTGTCCCGACCCTTTTAGATGAAGTACATATGTTTTGGAATCTTTCTAGTTTAAAAAAACTTCATCTAGCAATCTTTTCCTTTCTATTCTTCTCTTTGTGAATATACTTTTGGCTCTGATCAATTCCTCGAAAATCATTTACAAATTCATTGCAAATCCTTTGAAATATTCCTTGCAAAGTGAGCTGAATTATTTCTGTATTTCCTTGGAATTAAACTCGGCGTCACCGACTTAAACATTTGTCGAGAAGAGGATCTGCCCTAAGTCCGACTTTCGGACCCACCGATCCATCTTAATTAGGTCACGATTTTTCTTCGAGGATATCATCTTCTGCAGCTCCACTCAATGATTCTCTATACATGTTTCTTATTGCCCGTTGTGATTCTTAAGGATCCACTTCTTTCCTTCCATCTCCGACCTTCGATTGCTGTCCTTTTCGGCACTTGATGTCAAGGGGAAGATTTAGGGGAGATAGGGAGAAGAGATTTGGGGAAGAAGAGCAATCTTACCTTAAGGGGAAAGAATCACATCAAAGCTTTGCCGTGTTCCACATTGGATATTACATTTGGCATCATTCTTTCGATTTTGCTCTTTCCATCAAACCCTTGATGCAGGACAACTCAAAGGGAGGAACCTTCACAATTGATATCTTATGGAAAGCAAAATCTCTCGAGTTCATTGAAAATCTTTTTAGTTTGGAGACATGTTTGCTGATTCAAGCTTGTGCTCAATATGAGACACTCTTTATACATGTCATCACGGCTTGGTACTCTTGATGTTCTTGTTGTTGGTTGAAGAAATACTCTTGTGTTATCTAACCTTGTTTTCTCAAGTCTATTTCTTGGTACAATATCGATGAACCTCAAAGGTAAGTATATACACTTTGCGAGAATGTGCATGATGGTGACTTGCTTGTGAATACTTGTTTGCAAGAAATCACCATGCACATATCATTATCACTCACTTCTTTTCATCGCTCGATGCATATAGCCAAGCTGCATGTAGCACATCTTGTCTTTCTCTCTTGTGTGCTTGTGGTAGTCCAAAACCATAATCTATGAAAATCTTGCACACTTGTAGGGGAGCCTGTACTACATGCTTGTCAAAGCTTTCGTGATAATTCGTCTTACTTTCAATAAGCTTTGATGTCTTGTTTTGTGTGTTGCCATCAATTACCAAAGGGGAGATTGAAAGCACATTTGCTCCAGGTGGTTTGGTAATTAATTACAACATACTTTGTGGTTGGACTAATGCTTTTATCAAGTATGTTTGGAAGTTCAATCACATTGGCATGGCAAAAGAATTGAAGAGGTGGACCCTCAAGTGCTAAGGCAAGCATTGGCAAAAGCTCAAGACTCCATTTTTGGTTTAGTGATCCAAGATCACATTGAGTCCATAGGAAAGCCAATACTATTAAAAGGGTTGAGGTTATGTTGATGATCTGGTTGCTCAAGTGCTTAGTGATACATCTCCTAAACTATCGCAACTCTCCTTGCAATATACACTCATAAGTAATCTCGGTCCCACGATTTTCCAAACCAGTCACAGAGATGAACCACCTCACCAAAAGCCAAACCCTAGAAATTTGGATTTTCCGATTCGAACTCGGTCTCACGAAACTTGAGTTGCCAAGCTTGTAATACTCATCAAATCGGTGTCACCGAGATGATGAAGTCGTCCAGATTGGCAAGCTCTTGTCTTTAAGAATCGGACTAACAAGATTGTATTTTCGGTCCCAAAATCCCAACGTTCACATGATTTGAACTTTCGGTCTCAGGTTGTCAACCGGTCCCAAGATTGGTCAAATGTGTGTAGCAGTTGGATTTTTGTGGAGGCTATAAATACCCTCCACCCCTCTTCATTAGTGGGAAGAGCCATCGGAAAGTACTACCCTCCTACCTTACATATAGAGAGAACTACCTACCCTTGTGTTGAGATCAAGTTGCTCCACTCACCATATGAAACTTGATCTCTAGACTTCCCAAGTTGCTTTCCTCAATCCTTTCTTCCACCACAGCCAAATCGGTGAGGAGAGTTGAGTGTTGGGGAGATTATCATTTGAAGCACAAGAGCAAGGAGTTCATCATCACCAACACCATCTATTACCTTTTGGAGGTGGTGCCTCCTAGATTGGTTAGGTGTGGCTTGGGAGCCTCCGTCGAGATGTGGTTTGAACCAAGAAGTTTGTAAGGGCAAGGAGATCGCCTACCGTGAAGATCTACAGTAAGGCTAGCCCTCCGTGGGCGTGAAGGCATGAACAAGGTTGCTTCTTCGTGGACCCTTTGGGTGGAGCCCTCCGTGGACTCTCTGTTGTTACCCTCCATGGGTTGAAGTCTCCATCAACGTGGAATGGCGATAGCACCACCTATCGGAACCACGAGAAAAATCTCCGTGTCTCCAAATTGCGTTTGATCTTCTCCACTTCTCTTTACTACTTGTGCAATTTACTTTCCGCTGCCCATACTCTAGAATTGCAGTGTAGTATGCTACTTGACTTGTGTGTGTTATGCAAAATCTGCCAAAAACTTGTCTTTGTCAAAAGGCATAATTTTTATCTTGTCGGTAGTCTAATCACCCCCTCTAGACACTCTCACCTTCTTGATCCTCTGACTTGAAACCACGCCAGTAATGTTGGATGTCTGAAGTTTCTTGGGAATGGCAGGATATTACGAAGATTTATTGAAGGATTCTCCACCATAGCAAAACCAATGACACATTTACTCAAGAAGGATAAAAAGTTTGTATGGTGAAGCCTTGGAAAAGTTTCCAAGAACTCAAAGAAATTAACAATAGCACCAATATTGGTTGTACGGACATACACAAAAGTTTTGAGGTATATTGTGGCGCATCCGGAAGGGCCTGGATCGTATTAATGCAAGAAGGCAAAGTAATCGCATCGCTTCGAGCAATTCGAAAGCATGAAGAAATTATCCACCCATGACTTGGGTTGGCGCGATCATTCATGCACTCAAAGAGTGGAGGCACTTTTGCTTAGGAATCGTTGTGAAATATATCGGACCATAAAGCCTCAAATATATTTTCACACAACGAGCTCAATATCACGACAACGGCTGGTTGGAATTAGTGAAAGATTATGATGTTGGCATTCACTACCACCGGAAAAGAAAATGTAGTGGCGAATGCTCTTAGTGGAACCCCATCTCGAGCGCGGCATCTACCAAACTTGAGACCTGAATTTCAACGGAGTTTGCTAAACTCAACTTGGTAATGGTCACTTGAAGACAATGTGTCGAATTTGGAAATACAGCCAACCCGATAGAATAGATTAAGGAGGCTCGGCATGGACACCCTAGCATCGAAGGCATAAAAAGAAAAGTGAGTTTGGGAAAGGCCTCAGAATTTGTCATAGGCGATAAGGGAATATTGTGAATGCGGAATGAGCTTTGCGTGCCAAATATAGAAGGCCTTAAACAACAAATTCTAGCGAAGGCCACACCCATATTCAATCCATCCGGAGGAACCAAAATGTACATGGACATTTAGGAAAAAAATTGGTGGCGCGTATGAAAGGGACATAGCCACATTCATTGCATGTTGTGATTCATGTCGGTGCATTAAAGCCGAGCACCAAAACCAGCAGGACTATTATAGCCAAACAAGATACAGTGGAAATGGGGCGAAATTGGAATGGATTTTATTGTTGGACTACCTCGGTCACGATCGGAAATGATGCCATATGGGTCATCACGGATAGATTGACTAAGGTGGCACATTTCATCCGATAAAGACAACCCACACCACTCGGAAGCTTGCCAAGCTTTATCTCTCTGTTCGATGCATGCGCATGGAGTTCCAAAGACTATCATATCGGAGCACACAATTCGTCTCTAGATTTTGGGATCAATTACAACAAGCTCTGTGAACTCAACTAGCATTGATTGCAGCATACCACCCCGGTGATGGACAAGTGAGCAGCGTGAACCAAATTCTAGAGGACATCTTTGAGGCGTGTGTCCTCACCTATGGAACCGATTGGGAAGAAAGCTTACCATATGCGAGTTAGCATACAACAGTTACCAAGCCAGCCTACAAATGGCACCTTTTGAAGCCTTATGCAGGCGGAGATGCGTACCCACTAAATTGGTGGAGGCAGGAGGCGATCGTGTCGGGGACCGACTCAAGACAGCTCAAGCGAGCGGAAGAGTTATTACGATCGAAAACATCGAAGTCGACTTTGAACCGGTGAGTATGTCACACCTAGCTAGTTCTTGCATTAGAGTGTTGCATCATGTCTATTTTTTCAAGAAACTTGAAATGGGATTATCGAACCCCAGCTCCCTCTGAAACAAACTAGGGTTTACTAAAAATATTTTGAAGAACTGAAATGCCCTTCTAAAATGTCCATCATTTTTGTCTTGGTTGAGAACCTCTGCCAAAAGTGATGCACAACTTCCTAGGTCATCCCAAGGTTTCGAATTAAATCATAACTATTTGAATTTGGGCATTTAAAATTTATAAAATATTTCAAATGTCCAAATAATCTAAACTAAAATGTTTCATGTTGGAAATATTCCAACAATGGACCGAGGAGTAGTTTGGTGAATTTTAGAACCTTTTAGGTATTTTAATTAATTCAACAAAGTTCTGAGAAAAATAGAAAAAGAAAAAACAGGAAGAAACTTACAGGCGTCACCCGACCCTGACCACCACACGGCCGCGGCCAGCGCCTGCGCCCAGGCTCTTGCACCAGGCGAGCGGCAAGGTGCTTTCGGCAAGCGGCGCGCATGGGTGCCCACCTTGCTCGCCCGTCTCGCCGTTATCCTCGTCATGCCACGGCGAAGCGCTCCCTCTCTCTCCCGCACCCCAGGCGTCCCCTCTCCTCTCGGCTCGTCTCCCTCGCCCCACGCCATGACCAGCGCCACCGTCGCGCACCACCGCCGTGGCGCGCTCTCCATCGACCCCCGCCGCGCCACCGTGTCCGGGAGCTCCGCGTCGTCCACTTCATCGAGCTAGCGAGCCCGGCGCTTCGCGTGCCCAGTCCACCGCACCAACCTCGCCCGGCGCTACGCGAAGATCCCCTCGCGTCGCCCGCGTCGTTCGTCCCCGACCACGCCCGGCCGTCCCGTCGAGACGGCTGTGAGCTGGGCTACCTTCCCCACCTTCTCTTTCTCACTCTGTGCACCACACAAGCGCCGAAGCTCACCGCCTGGCCGTCGCGGACCTCGTCGCCGGCGTGCTCCAGCCACCCTCCGGCATCCCCGTGTCCATCGCGCTCACCACGTCGCGTTGGAGCTAACTGTCCTCCCGCACCTCACCGCACACCAGGCGAGTTCGATCTCACCGCCTCCGGTGGCGCCAAAAGTCGCCTGGCGTAACTCCACCACCCGGCCCCAATGGACTCCACCAAGAGCTGCGGCTCGTCCTCGGCTTCACTCCGATTGGCCTCCGACTCATTTGGTGGCGGAGCGACCAAAACACTCTCGCCGCCGCGTCGCTCGCCCGGCTAAGCGCCGCGGGTTTGACCCGACTTTGACCACAGGTGGGCGGGTTGACCCCTAGGTCTATGACAAGTGGGCCCGCCACATTAATTAACAGTTTAGTTTAAATTAAATTCTAACTAAAACTAATCACCTGACATCGGGACCCACTGGTCGGTTTGACTGACCAGCCCGTTGACCCAGCGTCATCATGGCGTAGTCTTGTGCGATAATTTAATTCTTTGGAATTATTTTTACGAAATTCGAGAAAATGTTCCAAATTTCAAAAATTCATATCAAATCAACGTAGCTCCAAATGAGACAAATTATATATGAAAAATGATCAGAAAAATCCAATCTTTCCATCTGTACTAGTTTCATGCATGTTTACAGAAGCTAAACTGCTGTTTATCACAGAACAAGATAAAGCACTTTAAATGGCAACATATGAGTTTGAATTTTGAATCTTTGGTTCAAATTGGTTCAAACCATCTGCTCCTAGTTGCATTAGCCCAACACACTCATATATGCCATGTCTCATGCATGCACCATGTTGTTGCATATTGTTTGGTAATGCTTGTGTATCGGTGTTCCTGCGGCGAGTTACGCTTGAGAATCTAGTGATAACTTGACGAAGAGCAATACCCGTGCACCGACCCGTCGAGCAAGCAACCAACCATTTGATCATCGATAAAATCCATGTTCTTGCTCTGCTCTCGTTTCTTGCATTAAGACAACACGATTCAAGCTGCTGTGTCTTTGCGGTAGTTGAACCCATTTCCTCTGCATGACTGTCATTGCCACGATAACTAGATGAAACCCACTAGCATGTGTAGGAGTTGATTGAGCCATATGATTGTGTTGATCCTACCTTGCTATACGCTATGCTTAGAGTCGTGTCGAGTCTGGTTCATCTGGGTGATGACTAAGTGAAGCTGATCGGGTCGGTATGGCGTAAGGTGTTGAACACGATTTGGTAAAGGTATCGATGAGAGGCCATGTAGGAGTACATGGTGGGTTGTTTCATTGAGGCCGTCCTTAAGCCTTGAGATCTGTATGTGTGATTTAAGAATCAGCTACTACCATACATTGGGCCTGAAATATGACCCGCTCGACTTCTTATTCACGCTAGTCCTCTGTCCGGGAGTTGCAAGTAGTTTACGGTGTTTGTAGCCTCTTGGAGCCGTGGACAGCTGGCCGTAGGGGTGGGCTGTGATCACGGTAGAGTGCGTGGCGGGTGTCGGATGCCCGTTTGGTATCTCGGGAACCCTGTTCATATCGTTTGGGGCTGTGGCGAGACTTGAGGAACTCCTCATAGATGGAACCCAAATAGGCGATAAACTGGACTAGAGACTTGAGTGTCTAGGTAGGTCGTGGTCTACACCCGTCGGCTTTAAGCGAAGTCTGCCGAGCACATGTCGTGTCAGGCAGCTAAGTGGTGGAAACATGTATGAAGAAGTACACCCTTTTGGGTTAACATCATCTATTGAATAGCAGCGTCATGATAAGGACTACTTGGTTGCCTACTGGTTCATAGACAAGTAAATGGATACTACTAAAAGCCTCAAGATAAGCGTGAGTGCGAGGATGGCTCTTAGTAGGAAGGCGGAGTGGATCCTCGGTGGTGTATTGAAGTGATGAGTAGTGGACTCGAGTCATAAAACTATTTCAAGTTGGTGTCTCGTGGGATAAACTTAGCCATGAGTCAAAGGCTGGCTTCTTGCAATAACCCACCAACCTTTCTTGATAATCGCATGTATGTAGGATCGATGTAAGTCTTCTTGAGTACCTTTGTACTCATGTTGCTTTAATTTACATTTTTAGAAGATGCCACAAACCCTTAGCGGGTTCTTCGTGAGCGTTGACATCGACGAGTAGACTAAGGCCAGTGGTGATCTGAGCAAGTGAAGGACCATGTAGTATAGCTAGGCTTACCCAAGCCTCTTTTATTTTACTAGTTATGCGTACTCGGACAAAACACTTCATTGTCGACTTGTATGCTTGTATGACTTGTATGTGGGTCGTGTGACCCTTACTTGTGTGTATGCTATGTATGGCTCTCTGAGCCTTTAAATAAAATACTTGTGTCGTAGAGTCATGTTGTGATGCCTTGTTGTATTTGCACATATCGAGCATATTGTGTGTATGATTGAAATGCTTGGTATGTGTGGAATCGACTATCTAGTTGTTTATCTTTAGTAGCCTCTCTTACGGAAATGTCTCCTAGTGTCTCCTTTGAGCCATGGTAGCTTACTCTGCTCCGGAACACTTAGGCTGGCGGCATGTGTCCTTCTTCGTTCACTTGCATCCCTCTGAAATTCACGCATTAGTCGGAGTCTGTTAGCCCGCTACTGCCGGTTTGGAATCTGCTAGCCCGATGCTACAGCCAGAACTTACTTCGATGGCCGAACACGTTCGATCTTGGGTCATGGATGCTGTCCTGTAAGTCATGCCACTTTGGGTTTCGACTAGCCATGTCGGCGGGCTCCTTTTCATATGGATGCTAGCGACACTATCATATCGTGTGCCAAAAGCGCCAGCGGTCCGGAGCTAAGGTAAGCGACACCCGTTGGGTTACCGTGCGTGAGGCCAAAAGTGATATGATGTATTCTGAGCTAGATCGATGTGACATTAGTCGGGGTCTGACAGCGTTGGCATCGAGCGGACTGCTGTAGGTTCTCAAGCCAAAGCTGGTCGATGTTGAGTCTAGAAATGCTTTAGTTATATGTAAGGGAATTGATTGTGGGATGATACGTAAGGCTCTTTTTACTCCTTTATCTCATGGCATTCGATCGAGTCGTCCATTCTTCCATCGGGGTTAAGTTAGGATCTCTTCTCTCTATTAGGCTCACGTGTTACTAATCGGTAGTACCTTATAGGTTTGATGGTTACTAGTGCGTTCAGTTTTACTTCTGTTATGTTACTAAATTGGACCCGAGAACCTTGATATGATATTGTTGAGTGGCTATGCAATTCTTTGTAAAATGTCTCAAATCCTTTGAGCATTTACGATCGTTATCTTGTCCAAATCCTGCTAGAAATTCTAATGTCTTTGCATTGTGGTTATGCTTCGGATGGCCACTTTCGTGACCAAAATCAAGTGGTTACGTCGACCGGATGCATTGGTGTGACGGTCATACAGCCATGCTAGTTAGGGTTATGATCGAGCGGGATATCGTTGGTATCCACGAGTACGATCGAAGAAGCGATGTCGAGACTTTAATCAAAGCGATATCTTTGCCTTTGTCGAGTGTTTCCCTCTTATCCTGGTTCCACGAGGCCCTTCACAGCTCCTATGGGCTTGGTGTTACTATTGATATGGCGGTGCAAGATCTGCGTATTCCATGATGACCATCATGCGAGTCGGAGACGGCCTTCCGCACCAGACTTCCGGTATATCGGGTTCACTTCTGGGCGTTTGGTTATCTTGAGCCATCTATCTGATTCGGTCGGGAGGACTCACTAACCCGCACCCTTCTGCCGAGCTACTCGAGGACAAGGACCAAGAGAGTCGGGCCTTGAGGATGGAGCTCTTGGCAGCCCGTCTTGATCCTTTGGGCCACCTTGACTCGTTTTGCCGTTTGTTCAAGCTGGATATATGGATATGAGAGACTTGTATCTGTCGGATCTGCTCTGCCGGACATGATGGTGGCGTGATGTGGGGGCATCACCCCACCTCGTGGTCCTCGAGCCACCGTTCGTGGGTCAAGACCTCACCCTTGTCCTTACGGTCCACGAGGCTCCTCGGGACCGTTTGTTCCCGAGACGATCACGTTGAACTCCCGAGCTCTGGAGGCGACTTCTATGAGAACTACTACGGAGGCGTCGAGTTAGTAGTAGTCCCACTAGTATTGTAATAGTTGTATTTCCACCGTCTGCGTGACTCGTGGCATATGACTTAGTGTGAACTAATTCAGGAGGTGTAAGAAAAGTAATGTATAGGAGCTTGGTGTGCCTTCGACGAGATGTAATTTTCCTTCCACCGTAGTAGTACTTTGTTTGGTCTTGTACTAAACCTTGTATGGTGTGTATGACAATGGAATAAAGAAGCAGTTTCTGTATCTACCATGTCATACGGATGATCATCTCGCATTCCGAGTTATCCATTACATTCTACACTTCTATGTCAGAATTTTGCCATTTTGGACTAAATCCTTGTCTTGTTTTCCTAGGATGGTTAACACCATACAACCCTGCTCCTGGAGCAGGCGAAAGCGAGTTGGAGAAGCAAACCTGCCTCACCCTCCCTCTCTGGCGAAGTTATCTTTGGAGGCAGAGAAACAAGCAGGAGACCAACCGTTTGTTGGGCCTATCGAACGAACACAGCCCATCATCGGAGAAATAACTTGGTGTCGCTCGGTGACTTCATCAAGTTACACCCACCTACCTTCCACCACTCCGTCGAGCCTCTCGGCTGATGGAACCCACGGCATTACTCTAAGCTGCGTTACTGCCTTTGGTATAGGTGATAAGGTCACCTTTTGCATATCATCTTGAAGGCCCTGATCTCAGTGGGAGAACTATATAGCTATCGCCCGATTGGCCATGTCACTACTTGGCAGAATTCAGCGAGGCTTTTGCGTGAACACCACATTCAGGAGGTCTCATGGATCATAAGCGTGAGGAGTTCTGCAGTTTCACCCAAGGCCGTCTCTCGTGGGCGCTTCGTGAAGAGTTTGGTAATCTCGCCGCTATACAAGCGAAGAGGTCTCCGCGGCGAAAAAGCAGGCAAGGTTCCGCAAGGGACTTAGCCGAACCGCCAAGATCTCCGTCGCATGAGTGCACCTCTTTCGAAGCTTGTTAACAAAGCCATCGGCTTGAAGCTGGTCGGTGATTTGAAGCAACACTAAGCATGGCGTGATATGGGTTCCTCATCGGTCTTTGGACCCGAAGCGCCCGTGTGTGGGTGCCTAATACCGCCACCCGATTCACACGAGGCCATCCTTTGAGCGCCTCGTCTAGTTCGCGTATGCACCGGCTAAGCCCTATGGTGGGCCAACCAACAATGCTCCTCTGCGCCAACCCGTGGCGTGCTTCAAATGTGGGAGTCGGGCCACTACATCGCGATTGTCCTCGGACCAACCCCAACCAGCACTGCAAAAGCTGTTGGCCGTGGCAAGCCGGCAGGAAAGGTGTTCTATGCCAAGCCGGCCACCCTTGCGTGGCCATGTTAATTGTATCTCGGTGAAGAGGCCCAAGAGGATCCCAGCGTCGTGCTCGATGCGCTTCTTGTTAATTGCCACCGGCATCCGTTCTTTTAATCTTTGGAGCATCTCATTCATTCATATCAAGAACTATCGCGCTTGCATAACACGCATTCGTGACATGCCTTCCACCATGGAAATTTCTACCCCGGTTCTAGATGGCAAACCTCTAGAGTAAGCCATGGAAATGAAATTCAGGTCGACGACTTGTCTTCCTTGCATCGTTGATAGCTCTCAAGTCTTGGACATCAATATCATTTTGGGTATGGGTGGATGTCAGCCCATCATGCCAAAATTGATTGTTTCTCTAGGACTGTTCAACTTCGCACCCTCGGGAAAGATAGTCAATGTTTTGACCCGAATATCAAGCGCCTAACTATATTCTCTTAATGCGGTCCATTGCGGACCTCGAAGGCGTTCGGTGTCGTGATCTCCGGATGTCTTTCGGAAAAATGCGGTGTCCCCAGCGGAGATGTTGAATTCGTGATAGACCTCATTCGAGGCATCCCAATTTCTAGAAGACCCTATAAGATGGCACCCTAGAACTAGCGAACTTAGAAACAACTCGATGATGAATAAGGGTTTCATCCGTCCTAGTTCATCTCCTTGGGCTTGCCCGTCCTCTTCGTCAAGAAGAAGGATGGTCGGACGGATGGTTGTAGATTATCGACCCGTCAACTTGGTCACAATTAAGAACAAATATCCGCTCCCGGGATCAGCGATCGTATGATCAGCTCGCGGGATCCTCGGTCTTCTCTAAGATGGATTTGAGGTTAGGCTACCATCAAATCAAAATCCAAAGCAGGGACATTCCCAAAAGCGGCCTTTGTTACTCGTTCGGCAATCTGAGTACCCGTCATGTCCTTGGTCTAACCAACGCCCGACCACCTTCTCGGTTAATGAATTCAATCTTCATGGAATATTTGGATAAATTAAATAGTAGTTTACCTCGATGACATACTCATCTATTCAAGAGCGAGGAAGAACATGCGAACATCTAAGGCTAGTGTTGATGAAACTTGAAGCATCGCCTTTATGCCAAGGATTTTCTAAATCGATTCGGTGCGAGTGACCTATCTAGGACATGTAATTTACGGTAAAGGTATTCTTTGTCAACCGAGCGAGTTCAAGCTGTCCTTAATTGGACTCCACGAATCGGTCAAGCAAGTTTGAAGTTTCCTTGGCTTAGCGAGCTATTGCCGCTTTGTGAGAACTTCTCCAAAGTTGCTAAACCTCTAGCTGAACTCCTCAAGAAGGATAAAAAGTTAGAGAGGACTCCACAATGTGAGCACAGTTTCCAAGAACGAAAAAGGCGTTTAACTCGCTCCGTATTGGTTCCACAGTTTCTCTAAGGACTTTGTTATCTATTACGGCGCCTCGCGACAAGGGCTAGGCTGTATTCTCATGCAAGATCGACCCGTAATTGCTTATGCTTCCGGCAATTACACCCACATGAGAAAACTACCCTACTCATGATCTAGAGCTTGCGGTGTAGTCCATGCACTCAAAACTTGGCGACATTACCTTCTCGGTGTCGTTGCGAAATCTTCACCGATCACCAAAGTCTGAAGTATATATTCACCCAACTAGATTTGAATCTCGGGCAAAGGCGTTGGGTTGAGTTGATCACAATTTCGACTTAGGAATAACTTATACCGGGAAAGCCAGCGTCATGGCGATCGCTAAGTCGTAAATCTTATTGCAACAATCGATGTTGCAACAAAATCAACCACTTCTCCACGAGGAATTTGGAGCTTAACCTTCATTGTTCCTCAAGGTTCCTTTCCACCTTGGTGGCGAAACCTACTCTTATGGATCAAGTCGCCGCTGCCCAAAGCGAGATAAAGAATATCCGGATTAAGGAGAACATTGCTAGCGGAGATGCTAAATGTTTCTCTACAAATGGTCATGGTGTTGTATATTTTGAGAACCGTCTAGTGGTTCCCAAGAATCAACTATCTGGCGGTGATCCTTAAAAAGCTCATGAATCTCCTCTCACCATTCATCCGGTGGCACTAAAATGTATCGGGACCTCGCGCGGAGGTTACGGTGGACTAGGATGAAGAGACATTGCTCAATTTGTTGCTAAGCTGCGGCGTGCGTAAATGCGTGTAAGCGAGCATCAGCGGCCTCTTGGCACCCTTCAACCCTTAGCTATTCACTGAATGGAAATGGGATAAAATCGATATGGATTTCATCCTTGGTTTTCCGAGGACCAAGAGAGAATAATGTTATCTTTAATAGTTATCGACCGCCTTTCCAAAGTAGCCCATTTCTTACATTGGCGAGTATAACCGCTAGTCGGTTAGCGACTTGTACATCTCCCGAATAGTGTCTCTTCATAGTGTTCCATTGGAAATTAACTTTCGGATCGAGAAGTCTCTTCACCTCTCGATTTTGGGAAAGTTTCCAAAAGCGCTATAGAACCCATCTTT
Organism: Aegilops speltoides; assembly: GCA_021437245.1. Lineage (NCBI taxonomy): Eukaryota > Viridiplantae > Streptophyta > Magnoliopsida > Poales > Poaceae > Aegilops > Aegilops speltoides. Next base: position 48,333 of record JAHHZJ010008716.1, read on the forward strand.
CCTTTACTGCCTTTCACCCTCAATCAAGTGGTCAAGTAGAACGCGTCAACCAAGTCCTAGAAGACATGCTTGAGCTTACATTATCTCGTTGAATGGATTGGGAGAAATGCCTTCCATTTGCGAATTTGCTTATAACAACAGCTATCAATCTAGCTTGGGCAAGCACCTTTTGAAGTTCTCTATGGGCGAAGATGTGAGCGCCTCTTAACTGGTGAAACGGGGAAAGACAATTCTTTGGCGGATATGATTCGAGGAAGCGGAAGAGCAAGTTAGCATCGTTAGTGAAAAGTTGAAAACAGCCCAATCTCGTCAAAAGTCAATATGACCGAAAACATAAGGCTCGACTTACGAGGTTGGCGAGAAGGCTTATCTTGAGTTACTCCTCGAAGGAACCCATCGTTTGATATCAAAGGCAAATTGGCTCCTCGCTACATTGGACCCTTCGCATTCTTGCCAAGCGAGGAGAAGTTGCCTACCAATTGGAACTACCTCCGCATCTCTCCAAAGTCCACGATGTCTTCCCGTTTCCCAACTTCGGCGTTGCTTCTCGGATCCTATCCGTGGGTGGACCACGCAAGCTTGATCTTCAAGATAATCTCACATATCGAGAATACCCCATTCGTATCCTCGATCAAGCGAGCGTACCACTCGGCATAATATCAAGTTTCTCAAGCTTGATGGTGGCACCATTCGGAAGGAAGCTACAGGGAAAGGGAGGATCGTCTTCGACTTGAGTACCCGCCTTCTTCCGGAGGAACCTAAATCTCGGGGCGAGATTCTTTTGAGTGGGGTGAGTTGTCACACCTAGCTAGTTCTTGCATTAGAGTGTTGCATCATGTCTATTTTTTTCAGAAACTTGAAATGGGATTGTCGAACCCCGGCTCCCTCTGAAACAAACTAGGGTTTACTAAAAATATTTTGAAGAACACGAAATGCCCTTCTAAAATGTCCATCATTTTTGTCTTGGTTCAGAACCTCTTGCCAAAAGTGATGCACAACTTCCTAGGTCATCCCAAGGTCTCTGAATTAAATCATAACTATTTGAATTTGGGCATTTAAAATTTATAAAATATTTCAAATGTCCAAATAATCCCAAACTAAAATGTTTCATGTTGGAAATATTCCAACAATGGACCAGGAGTAGTTTGGTGAATTTTAGAACCTTTTAGGTATTTTAATTAATTCAACAAAGTTCTGAAAAAATAGAAAAAAAAAAACAGGAAGAAACTTACAGGCGTCACCGGCCCACCGGCCACCACTTTGGCGCCCGGCCAGGCCGCCCGTGGCTTGCTTGCCGACCAGGCGGCAGCAAGGTGCTTTCGGCAGCGCGCCGCATGGGTGCCCGCACTCTTTCGCCGTCTCGCCGTTATCCTCGTCATGCCCTGACGGAAGCGCTCCTCTCTCTCCGCACCCCAGACGTCCCTCTCCTCTCGGCTCGTCTCCCTCGCCCCCACGCCATGACCGCGCCACCGTCGCGCACCACCGCCGTGGCGCGCTCTCCGTCGACCCGCCGCGCCACCGTGTCCGGGAGCTCGCCGTCGTCCACTTCATCGAGCTAGCGAGCCGGCGCTTCGCGTGCCCAGTCCACCGCACCAACCTCGCCCGGCGCTACGCGAATCCCTTCGCCGTCGCCGCGCGTCGATTCGTCCCGACCACGCCGACCGTCCGTCGAGACGGCTGTGGCTGGGCTACCTTCCCACCTTCTCTTTCTCACTCTGTGCACCACAAGCGCCTGAAGCTCACCGCCTGCGCCGTCGCGGACCTCGTCGCCCGGCGTGCTCCGCCACCCTCGGCAACCCCGTGTCCATCGCGCTCACCACGTCGCGTTGGAGCTAACTATGCACTCCCGCACCTCACCGCACCCAGGCTGAGTTCGATCTCACCCGCACTCGGTGGCCGCCAAAGTGCCTGCGCTAACTCGCCACCCGACCCCAATGGACTCCACCAAGAGCTGCGGCTCGTCCTCGGCTTCACTCGGTGGCCTCGCGACTCATTTGGTGGCGGAGCGACCAAAACACTCTCGCCGCGCGTCGCTCATTGGCGGCTAAGCCGGCGGGTTTGACCCGACTTTGACCACAGGTGGGCGAGGTTGACCCCACGGGTCTATGACAAGTGGGCCCGACCACATTAATTAACTTAGTATAGTTTAAATTAAATTCTAACTAAAACTAATCACACTGACATGCGGGACCCACTGGTCGGTTTGACTGACCAGCCCGTTGACCAGGCGTCATCATGGCGTAGTCTTGTGGATAATTTAATTCTTGGAATTATTTTTACGGAAATTCGAGAAAATGTTCCAAATTTCAAAAATTCATATCAAATTAACGTAGCTCCAAATGAGACAAATTATATATGAAAAATGATCAGAAAAATCCAATCTTTCCATCTGTACTAGTTTCATGCATGTTTACAGAAGCTAAACTGCTGTTTATCACAGAACAAGATAAAGCACTTTAAATGGCAACATATGAGTTTGAATTTTGAATCTTTGGTTCAAATTGGTTCAAACCCATCTGCTCCTAGTTGCATTAGCCCAACACACTCATATATGCCATGTCTCATGCATGCATCATGTTGTTGCATATTGTTTGGTAATGCTTGTGTATCGGTGTTCCTGCGGCGAGTTACGCCAGAGAATCGTGATAACCCGACGAAGAGCAATACCGTGCCGACCCGTCGGGCAAGCAACCAACCATTTGATCATACGATAAAATCCCATGTTCTTGCTCCTGCTCGTTTCTTGCATTAAGACAACGCGATTCAAGCTGCTGTGTCTTTGCGGTAGTTGAACCCATTTCCTCTGCATGACTGTCATTGCCACGATAACTAGATGAAACCCACTAGCATGTGTAGGAGTTGATTGAGCCATATGATTGTGTTGATCCTACCTTGCTATGCCGCTATGCTTAGAGTTGTGTCGGTCGGTTCATCGGGTGATGACTAGAGTGAAATGATCGAATGGTGTGAGAGTAAGGTGTTGAACACGATTTGGTAAAGGTATCGATGAGAGGCCATGTAGGAGTACATGGTGGGTTGTTTCATTGAGTCCGTCCTTAAGCCTTGAGATCTGTATGTGTGATTTAGAATCAGCTACTACCATACATTGGGCCTGAAATATGACCCGCTGACTTCTTATTCACGCTAGTCCTCTGTCCGGGAGTTGCAAGTAGTTTACGGTGTTTGTAGCCCTCTTGGAGGCCGTGGGCAGATTTGAAATGTGATCGGTAGAGTGCGTGGCGGGTGTCTGGGATGCCGTTTGGTATCTCGGGAACCCTGTTCACATCGTTTGGGGCTGTGGCGAGACTTGGCGGAACTCCTCATAGATGGAACCCAAATAGGCGATAAACTGGACTAGAGACTTGAGTGTCTAGGTAGGTGGTAGTCTACACCCGTCGGCTTTAGCTTGAAGTCTGCCGAGCACATGTGTGTCTGGGCGCTAAGTGGTGGAAACATGTATGAAGAAGTACACCCTGGGGTTAACATCATCTATTGAATAGCGCGTCATGATAAGGACTACTTGGTTGCCTATCGGTTCATAGACAAGTAAATGGATACTACTAAAAGCCTCAAGATAAGCGTGAGTGCGAGGATGGCTCTTAGTAGGAAGGCGGAGTGGATCCTCGGTGGTGTATTGAAGTGATGAGTAGTGGACTCGAGTCATAAAACTATTTCAAGTTGGTGTCTCGTGGGATAAGCTTAGCCATGAGTCAAAGCTGGCTTGCTGCAATAACCCCACCAACCTTTCTTGATAATCGCATGTATGTAGGATCGATGTAAGTCTTCTTTGAGTACCTTTGTACTCATGTTGCTTTAATTTACATTTTTGAAGATGCCACAAACCCTTGATGGGTTCTTCGTGAGCGTTGACATCGGCAGTAGACTAAGGCCGGTGGTGATCTGAGCAAGTGAAGGACCATGTAGTATAGCTAGGCTTACCCAAGCCTCTTTTATTTTACTAGTTATGCGTACTCGGACAAAACACTTCATTGTCGGCTTGTATGCTTGTATGACTTGTATGTGGGTCGTGTGACCCTTACTTGTGTGTATGCTATGTATGGCTCTCTAAGCCTTTAAATAAAAGTACTTGTGTCGTAGAGTCATGTTGTGATGCCTTGTTGTATTTGCACATATCGAGCATATTGTGTGTATGACTATCTAGTTGTTTATCTTTAGTAGCCTCTCTTACGGAAATGTCTCCTAGTGTCTCCTTTGAGCCATGGTAGCTTCTCTTGCTCCGGAACACTTAGGCTGGCGGCATGTGTCCTTCTCGTTCGTTTGTATGCATCCCTACGAAATGTCACGCATTAGTCTCAGAGTCTGTTAGCCGCTTCTGCCGGTTTCGAGATCTGCTAGCCCAGTGCTCGGCCGGAACTTACTAGCGATAGACCGACACGTTCGATCTTTGGGTCATGGATGCTGTCCTGTAAGTCTGTGCCACTTTGGGTTTCTGACTAGCCATGTCGCCGGGCTCCTTTTCATATGGATGCTAGCGACACTATCATATCGTGTGCCAAAAGGCATAAGCGGTCCCGGGCTAAGGTAAGGCGACACGTTGGGTTACCGTGCG